>RDPX01000007.1:250202-370355 GCA_003991215.1 Morbakka virulenta | reverse complement strand
CATTCTCAATTACGTTTTCTACCTGGTTTTCAGCGTCCCGTTCTAGCTCTATTTCCTGATCTAAATGTTCCCTCGTATCACATTTTACTCTATCCTTGATACTTGAGACTTCGATTTCTGTTAACTTCTTTTCGCGCATAATGTACCTTCTCTGATTTGCTAGTCTATTAGCATCCATATTTTCAATTTTATCATTATTAGTATTTCTCTCGCACCATATTCTGAAAGTATCATCAGTATTGTTAGTTTCTGGCTTCTCAAGTGCATAATAAAAGCAGTATATTACCTCAGCATTCTCTTCCCTGCTCCACTTTATTCGTTTTTTCTTTTGAAGGGAGACACTAGTCGTAATTGATGGTGGTTCCGAAGGGCCAGAGGTGAGGGTAACCTCGTTCCGGTGACCTTGCGTACTCTCATTTTGGGAAGAGTTATTATTATTATTATTATTATTATTATTATTATTATTATTATTATTATTATTATTTTTATTGTTGTTATTATTATTATTGTTGGGTTTTTTTCTTTGTAATAAACTCAGTTTAAAGTCACGGTAAACTGAAATTTCTTTCTAACTACCAAGTTGTTTTCGGCAACCTTAGAACATGTGAAGTATTCTAGCGCGCCAAAAGGCACGATTTCTGTAACGTACCAAAATAGATGGCATGGCTTAATTCTACAAAGTTCTTTTGTGACTGTACCAAGTGCCCCAATATTTATTGGTACGACTTTGACTGAATTACAGTTCCACAGTTCTTTCACTTTTTACTTTAGGCCTTAATATTTTTGGATCTTTTCCCTTACTTATCCTTCATCCTTGTGTCGAAAAGACATGCAACGTCAATTAACAAGCATGGTGGTTCGGTCTTACTGGGAAAATAATATCAGGCTTGTTATGGTCAAGATTCTTGTCGGTTTGAACTTTAAAATTTCAGGCTATTTTTACAGAGTCATTTTCAGCGACCGGAATTGACTTGTGCTCATACCACTTTTCAGTAGTATGAGCATAAGTCAATGTATGACCTTTGCAACAACTTCATGCTCCCACGTTTTATAATGTTTCTTTGAGAGTTGCGTACACTCTAAAAAAAATGTGTGCCACAGTTTCTTTCCATTCCCCACACAGTCTGTGAAGTGGGCTATTTTTGGTCTTGTCAATGTAGAATTTTACCGTGTTCTTAGTGCTTATTCCTGGGAAGCCATTTGGTATGGTCAATGGCCGCTTTAAACTCCCTCTCTTTTAGGCAGTCCCAACTTGTAACATCCCTGGAGTCGTTCTTTGGAAACAGTTCATCCGTGAATAAAAGATAGTTAATGGTAATCTTTTTCCTTCCGTAGCTCATATCTTGCCTTAGTTCTACGGAGGATGAAAGGCATTGGGGTCAAGGAAAAGACAAAGAGTAAAGGTGAAAGACTATTGCCCTGAAAATGCCACGTATGATTTTGACTTTACCCAAAGACACCTCACCTGATATTAACTTTGCTTCCCAACTTTTCATACTATTTCAAGTAACTTTTGGATCTCCCCAGCTACTTTGAAAATGTCAAGAAATTTCATTATCCACGAGTGCGTAACCGTATCAAACGCTTTCTGATAACCTATCCATCCCATTCCGAGATTAGTGGATCTCCGTTTGCAGGATTTTTTTTGTCGTTTCATCTATTAATAGTTAATCCTTGGCTCCACCTGAATTCTGTCTGCACCTTTTTGTTCCTCAGGAAGTGGGTTATTGGTGGGAGCATTAAGATTCAAAGAATATGGCCGTAAAGACTTTTAACATAGTAGATAAACATGTTGTTGGTCACCTCGTAACCGTTGGTTTTATCTTTCATTATCAATACAGTATTGCCTTAAGTCAACTAAGTTGATGTGTTTCCACTTATCAAACAATCATTAAACATTGCTCTTAGGATTGGATGAAGTGATGAAATGCTCTTATCCAATACCGCTGTACGCCGTCTGTACTTGGTGACTTCCAGTATGCAAGTTTATTCACCTGTTTTCTTAACATTTCCAGTGTATTATTGAGATCCTGCTGTTTAAGTAAGGTATTATTGATTTCTTTCATTTTACTCTCTATCACTTTGCTTCTTGTTTGTGTTTAACATCTCTTTCCCAGATTCCTCTCCAAAACTTGTTGGTTTGTTCTGCAACTGCGTTAGCATCATTACCCCTTTTCTTTCCATATAACACTTCAATTAAATTTAATGGTTATTGATTATTCGCTAGTATTTTGTTTTGCCTGTACTAGTTTATCCCTCTTTCGTATCTTTATTTTTGGACTTTTTGCCGTGATTCTTTGTTTTAATTCTTCGATGAGAGTCATGGGTCCCTTTTTATTGATATTATATTTAGCAGTTGGTCTTAATGGATCACTTTTTCTTTACGTTGTTTATTATTTTCTGTTCCAAGCAACTTTCTTTTAGTATTGGCGGAAGCCTTTAAGATTGCATGTAAGAAGGTGATAAGAGACTAGAAAAGGTAAAGTGTATTCATTTGTTTCGTTCAGTCTTTTCCTATCAACAAGTCTCATATTCAAAGGAGTGATATTATTCTTTGAGTCCAATTCAACATTAACACTGTTTTCTGTCCGTCCGTGGTCTCTAATTTTCTTAATGTTGTTCTTAAGGTTCCAAACTACTCTTTATAACGGTTTGGTCAGAGATGATTTCACATTCGTCGGTGTCAGCCAGCTGGTTTTTGGCCCTGTCATCTCCATCCCATTCTCACTAAGTACGATAATACTTGCAATTTTGTTTGAGGTCAAAGACCCATCTTCAATCTCTGTTTCAATTTCCCGTTTTTCAAATTCACTAAGCCATCCATTCGTTTTTATCACCTGTGCGTGACCTCATAATTTCTCTTGGGTTAGATCGAACACACCATTTTCTTTGCAGATGTTAAGCATTCGTTGCGGCAGTAACAGGATTACAACTGGGCCTGTGCTGCTCATTCAGTGGACACCTGTTAAACGAGGAATGAATGACGCTGCAACCTCTTTAACTGAGGTAACAGAACCATACACTGCCTTTTGATTTTGGTGATTATCTCACATTTTACTCATAAAGAAGTTGGTTTGTGGCAAGTTTTCCTTCTCGACTTTTTTTTGGTGAGACCTTCATTAGGAGGTTGCCAGCCAAGGCACAAGAACCTCTTCTACCCACGAGGCGAAGTTATTCCTGTCAGACACCAACCTGACATTTTAAGTTCGTGGGGTAGGCTAGCGGGTGCTATACCATGGCCAAGGGTGAGCTGGAGGTAGCTCTGAGAACGGGTGATCTCATTCGCCCACGTCGAGGCTCTACAACCGGATGCAGTTTTATGTCAATACCCGGGACATATTGTTGTTGTTATTATTATCATCGAGTGACTACACATCATCTAGTGATAAGTGGGTGAAAAACTCACATTCAGTGCCCAGAAAGAAGCCAAGTAAGTGAATGCAGGCACATGTACTGTAGCCACAAGAATGAGACAAAATAGAAAACCAAATTGAGATAACAACATCACTTCAACCTCGCAAGTAAAACCGACCAGTGATGTAAGGAACATTGGTCAAGCGAATGTTGTTGTATGACAACAGTTCATGACTACAGCATTCCCCACTACTAGCCTGATAACTGACAATACATAGAAAGATATCTTAGTGTTAGTACTAAATGTGGTATCGCAGAAATGAATTGAGACTAGATATTCGTTATTGCCCTTTTTGGTGACAAAAACAACAATGAAAAGGCACAAAAAGCCATTTTGTAATGTATGCCAAAGGGGATTTATTATTTTTATTATTATTACTATTATTGTTATTATTATGAATTTCTTAAAAACTTACTGTTAAAAAAAATGCTCCACATTAAGGAGGATAGTTCCCCTTTACTTTTCAGCTCTATAGTTCTATGACAGCTGTTTGCCGTGCATGATTTGTTATCATAGAGCAAACATAAACCATTTTTCTTGACGAACACTTCATGCTAGTGCCTTCTTTCTTTCAGTACACCGTAGAACCTTTATGTGGCTCTTTTTTTTAATTTTGGTTATTGCCTGATCTGAAGATGAATGTGGACTCCACTTTTTGGAAAGTTTATTACAGGGATTCTTCCACTAAATAGAAATACTGCTCTGTCAATGGGAATAAGTGATTCAAAAATGATACCCATATTAGATCTTCAAAAATAGCAAGGCATTTCAATTGATGATTTATAGATTCATTGATATAAAGGATCCTCTTCTCTGAAAAACTCTAATATCATTTGCAAATCTTGTTCTTTGCTGATGGTTTTCTTTTGACTCGTTTTTCTTCCCCTCTCTTCTATTTTGCATATATGTACTTATGTAAAATACTTCCTTTTAGCATATTTGTGTTATTTATATCGTACTTCTATTCGCCAGGTGTTTGCCAAATCCCAGTTGGTTTGCCAAATCCCAGTTGGAACCAGTCAATAGAAAAGGGTTTTTCTGTTGTGATAGCATCGGCTCTGAAGTTTAAAAACAAACATTTAGTTTTAGAATCCTCGATTCAATTAGAACATATTTTACTCTGTTACTATCATTACCATTTATGCATTCATGTTAAATCCTAGAGGCTCACTCTTTTTTCATCTCATTTACTTTTCTGTAAGATGAGTTTTATGAACGTATTTTATTTACGTCCGCCTGATTGGGAGAGTTACCAGGATTTATTTCACCTCCTTCTTCTTACGACTGGTTAAGTCATTACTGAAGGTGTTCCGCTGGTAGGCCCACCTTAACTTGTGGCCTGGTTGTTGTAGGCTAACCGTGGGCTACCAATACAGGAGTGGCCGGACCAGCAATACTGGAGTCGCCATGAGCTGAACTACCAACTTAAGGTGTGCTGTGTCACAGACGGCGCGCATATTGAACATGAAATCGTTTATGGAATCTACATACCTCTTATTTTTTCATTTGCGTTAGTTATTTGTTTTCTTTGATAATGTCAAATGATATCAAGGTTTTTGAAACACCCTGTGTGTAAGTAACTACTACTAAGTCGTAGCGCCTATCAACTGATATGGGCATTGTTTCAGTGCCGGGGGTGTTTGTCTTATAGTTACCATAGTTGGCAGATTCAGACATTGTATGTAATATTGTCGGGTTCGAACGTCGTATTTTATGTCTTGCTGTTTTAAGTATTGAAAGAGTACAGTTCGCACAATTCTATCGTTCGTTTTGATTTCATGAAATTTTATAAAACGTCGGGAAAACAAATGGCGCCCATTTGGCGCTGTATGTGGTCATATTGCCATTGTTGTTACTACACTTGGCAAAAATGCAATAGTTCCTTCGACTAAACCAAAACTTTGATACATTTCAAGGGTAAACACATTTTGCTGAGTATAGTGTGATATTTGCAAATAAGAAAGAACCTTAGTTACCATTTGACTTAATAAAGTTAGGAACAGTACTAAATGTAATTGACTTTAGAAGTGAGATAAGGCTCAATGATAACATAATGCAGGGCCCAGATTTAAAGTGCCCTTACGAATTCGATCTTCTTGGACATTTTTGGGTGTGGGGAGCCTGGATCTACTAGACTGTTTGGTGGACTGCCACTACTTGCCTCTTTAAAATCGCCCGTCGAACGGGAGCGCTTTATCAAGGTAAGGTTTATTCCAAGATTAACCGAAAAGAGAACGAGAAAAAGATTAAATACCATACTAAATAATTTCATTGACCATATACAGACATTAAAAAAAAACTATTCCTGAGAAAAAATCAAAAAGTGTGTGGTTAATCGAGGCGGGGGAGGGGGTGCTTATTGCAAAAATAGTGTCGTGAGAGCGGCGGTTTTTCGTGAGAGCAACGTTCGAGAGGGCTCTTAATCGAGCGATGGCAATTGTCGAGGAAGTACGGTGATTGTTAAAGAACTTATCCCTAGATATTGTGTATTATATTTTGTTCTTACAATGACCAAGATAAGTAATTAGCAAATTTTTTTTGAGTGGTATTTCAAAGCATTGCCACCTGCTTGATTTGCATGCAATTAAAATAATGGTTTAAGTTGTTTTGGAAGTACAAGCAGATGTGTTTCTAAATTTACAATCAAAGTGCTAGTTTCTTACAGCCTTACAGATTATGGAGCTCCTTTACTACTTTAAAGGCATTTTAAGAACAATGATTCTTACAGTAGCTTGGTTTACGATTGGATGAAGATTGTGTGTGCTCTCCACTGTAGATTAACTGCCTCACTAAATTTTTTGACCACAGTTCTTGTGTTGGTCTTGTTTGGTCAATAAATAAGTTATGAACAGCGTTTCCAATTAGGATCCTCAATTTTTCAAATGTTGATTGTTTTTAAGCCGTAGCGAAGACCCGATGAAAATCACACACAAGATCCCTTACGCCCTCCGTTTATTTAAAGAAATTCAATACTTATATATGTGTCATTGTACCAAATTGCATAATAATCATACAATAAGCTCATTGGTTTTTCTTTTGGTTTTTTCCATATTTTATTCTTGCAGCCTTTTTTTCTGTTGATATATAGATTTCTAACATGTTTTTAAAGGGTATTAATTGCCCCATAATGGAATAAATGTTTAATTGGCTCATTTGGTAACTATAGTAATTCCTTGGTGGGCCTTCAGGCGACATGAATGCAAGTTTTTCATATTTGTTGGTAAATCAGCTTTGAAAATTTGTTGTAACGCTTCTATCCTATGTTAAGATATCTTGTAACGCTTTTCTCCTATGATAAGACATCTTGTAACGCTTCTATCCTATGTTAAGATATCTTGTAACGCTTTTCTCCTATGATAAGACATCTTGTAACGCTTCTATCCTATGTTAAGACATCTTGTAACGCTTCTATCCTATGTTAAAATTTCTTGTAACGCTTCTATCCTATGTTAAGACATCTTGTAACGCTTCTATCCTATGTTAAGACATCTTGTAACGCTTCTATCCTATGTTAAGGTATCATGTAAGCGTTCTGCAACCATACTTCCAACCACTTTTGAAATTTAATGTTGTTGAATCTCATCTAGGTTCTGAAAAAACTGATTTGCTAACCAAGAAAAGAAGCTTGCCTGCATGGATTATATCATCAGCAAACAACGTCGAAGAGGTGAAATCACCAAAGAAGTTGAAAAAAAAAGTTGGTACAAATAAATCAACGTGTGCTGCTGAAGAACCGCTAAATGTACCAGAAATAAAAGGGAACAATGAAAACCAAACAAAAAATCCAATCATAGAAAGTTCGACAGCGGACAAAATGGATTCATATATAGAGCAAAACCCAGTGTCAAAGCAATGTAAAACCTTTTCTTTTTTACTTTGGTAACATATTAACATAGTAACATATTTTATATAAGAAAAATAAGGCCAATGTTTAATCTTCTTGTTGCACGAGTCACGAAAGAACTTTTCGCTTGCAGTGTCCATTCATATTGTTTTCTTCATCTTCGCTACCATTACCTCATTAAGTCTTTCGTTTTCTAAATGTTTGCCAACTTATTTTCCTCTTAGTGCAGTTCTTTTTTTATTCCTCCACCAAATCTACGACTCTTCCTTTTCTTAATTTAGTGCAAGTTGGCGATACTTCGTTACTTTCCCTTTTCCCCCTGCTATATTTGCCGGATGCGCTCTTCCCATGTCACCAGTCTAAATTTTATTCCTTTTCTTTGCCCTGCAGTACTAAATCTGGCCTTCTCGATGATGTTTGACGTAAATTGAACTCGAGATATCAGACTAGTTCGATACTACTGTTCTCCTTACATTTGTTTCTCTTCCTACCTACCTCTATTACCATCACCATTAATGCTCAATTGTGTCGTGTTAAATACTTACTGGCAGTAATCACCTTACAAGCTATAAGTTACTCAATGAGGTCTACGAATTCACTACACTGGACACCTGCCATTTGGAGCCAGGCCTCTTACCATTTTCCATTTTTTCGTTTTCGGCATTTGCTCAGTCACTGCTTTTATTGATGCTGTCATTCTTGCTGTCAGTTACTTCTTTAAGCAAATCTATTAATCGTATTCTTGGCTTTGTTATTATCATTATCATTATTATTATTATTATTATTATTATTATTTATTTATTATTATTATTATTGTTGTTGTTGTTGTTTTCTCACAGTATTGTAATCGTTAGAAATCAGTATTCTTGTTAGGAATATTTAATTATTTTTTTCAGACCAGCCAATACAATTTGACAATTTCTTGAACGCTTGGCATTGTATATGATGGTTGAATATTAAATGACAGTTTAAAAATTATCTTTCAATTTCAAAAGCTTTTATTTAAGTAGAATATTATTTCAAAATTTAGCTGTATATCACGTATGCAAAAGGACAAGTTATATTACTGTTGTTTACTTTGTATTTATACAAATTTATATTTATCATATATATGTAATTTAGCACTCGTGAAGTTTGGTAGTTCAGTACTTATTGCGTTTTTCAAATTTGTCAAGAACTTCTAATTAAAGCAGAACAGACAAAGAGCTTAAAACTTTATGATAGTTTTGAATACAGTTCAAGTAAAGACCAGCTGACATTTATTTCCGAAATTACTTCCTTCTCATAGATAAGAAAAAAAATGAGGCATAGAAATATATGGAAGGTTTTTGAAATATATTTTTTATAAAAACTGCAATTCCTTTTTGACTCTCTCTCTATCTCTCTTATTTTAATGAAAGTTTATTGTAATTCCCATCAAGCAAATGTACAGCCAAAGCCAAAGAAATCTACTAATATAACGACATCGTTAGAACAGAAAGAAAATGATCAGCTACTTTTAATCACCAAAGATCCTAACAACAGTAAGTACGTATTGACGCCAGTTAATCAACAGACGGGAGCTGCTTTACATTCCTCTACCATTACACAAGGTACTGATACAGGAAAGAATTTGCAAGGGGAAAGCAACCACTCCAAAACAACAGAACTAAAGAAGGTTTGTTAAAAGCAGTTTTCTTCGCTTGTATATTATTACTTTAACGCCTAGACCTACTAGACCCTTTGGTAGACTACCACCACTACCAAGGTCTTTACTCCAATCTGCAGGCCCAGTGGAGCGGAATTGATACTTCTTTGCTGGGGGTCAGTGGCGAGGTACCGAGCACAGCGTCAAAATTTATTTTGAACTGATAAGGTCTTCCGTAATACAATCTATCCAAGTCTGTCGTAACCTATTGTTCTTGCCACCCTCCTTCAGTCTCCATTCAAAGTAGAGGTTATAATTACGATATTATTCCATATAAAGTAAGTGTTCAAGGTATTTTTGCCTTCTGACCAAGCATGACAGTAGACTTTTGCATATTCCTGCTTAAGATCTGCAGTGGTTTGAGAATGTGCTGGGACAGTTGGAGCAAGGTAGTACTCCACTAGGTCATATTTAGATAGCCTTTTACAGCAGCTTGTAAGCTGAAAGAAGGTATTGCGTTTTTAGAGTGATTTTTCTCATTTGGGTTTTGTAATATACGAAGTTATTTTACCAGCAGTATTCTTAAAAGTACTTTACGCTTTTGATAAAAGTTTTTCTGCGGTTGACTAAGGATTATGTTATTAACAACCTCTATAATATTTAAAATTTAAGAATAGGTGCAATGTAAACTTGATGGCTGGTGGAAGTCTGATTTTGATCACTGCACTTTCACTAAAATAGGAGTTTAAAAAATTGAAATACTGTGAGACTGACATACTGCAAACAAGGAACCTTATGCTTCTTTGGAGGTTTTGAAGAGATATTTATAGCACAGGCTATTGTTTTATTAACGAATGAACAGGATACATGTCCATCTTTTTCATTCATGCAAACACTACCCAGTTTCCAGGCAATTTGGGGAGTCCTGTCATCAAAATTTACCAACTCTAATTTTTTCAAATGTGAGCATCGATCAGCTTTGAAATGTTATTTTGTTTTCTGTTGTTGGAAGTAATCACCAGTTGACTGCAATCACCATAATTTGAGATTCCCAAATTATCTGTTATTTTAGTTAAAATGTATTGTACCTGATGACTATAAATTCATAAAATAGAAAGCTAACTAAATTGAAATAAAAGCTTTATAAATTACCGCCTGATATTCTATCACAAGTTCCACATCATATTAATTTTCCTCCAGATTTTGTACGATAGAATTTATTTCACATACATGTTTAAGAGTTTCCTATAGCATATATTCCTACGTAGAATGTCTTTAGTTGTCGTCTTCCGTTTCTGATTGGTTAATAGACAGATGAACATCTATCCCCTGAAATTTTGCGCCCATTTTTTCCCCATGTAATGTAACCGACGCTTCAGGTTTGATTATCAATTCGAGGGTGGTATTGTACAGAATTTTGAAAAAGAAGAAAAATTGAAAATACATTCAATATCTTGTAACCCTTTATACTTATCTGGGTTCTCGTTTCCCAAAGGATGAAATCATAAGGGCGACCTCTACTAAGTGGTGAAAAACATGGAATGAAAAGGTTAGGGCAGGTAACCACAGCCGATATATTACAGTATTAAAACCAAGGGTTATAGTTATGAAAAATGAATATTATGGAATATTTCTTGCTAATCTTTTGATAAATATTCATTGGCATGTATTTTTTTCGATCGATTCATTGATTGGTTTCTATCAGTACTGTGTTGTAAACACGTAATTGTTGATGATCTTGCTGTCCATTTCATTTTGTAGGACCAAGGGAATGAAATCATGACATCAGCTTTACCCGCCTGCCCATATGGATCCAGATGTTACAGGTGATCTGCACGTTATGATACTTATTCTGCATTTTATTATATAGCATAAGTTTTAAAACAAATCATTATCAAACTGATGGCATCGAATTTTATAGAATGCACGCGCATTGATTCTTTTCTTAAGACCTTGTGCCTGTACTTGAGAGCAATAAGCCCCACCAAGATTCACTGTATAGCCAAGTGTACCTTACCTTCATTTATGTGTTGCACAGCTAGTATGGATGTATGCGTATCATTGAGAATCAGGTGATTCACATTGCTTTTCCCCCGCATTGATTTGATACATAAAAGTAATTTTGATGTTGAAAATGTAAAAAGTGGCAACAAAGTTGTTTTTTTGATGGATGGAATGGAAATAAATTGCACGACGTACCCTAAAGAAAACAAGAACAAATATGAAAAACGTTCTTTACACTTTTACCTGTACTGTTGGGTTTAGGTTTAAACAAATTTTTTTATAAATACCCTATATGATAGTAGAGGATTTTTTTGCATTTTACTCAGGAATACTTAAACCAACAGATTATTTAAATACCAAAGTCTGATATACTGGTCTCAATTATATTTTTGTCAACCCCACTATGCGTTATAGTTGCATTTTACTGAGAGTGAGATTTACCAAGAGAAGGATCATGTCCCTGCCAAAACTTTATCCTGCACCCGCAGAACATATTAAATCATTTACTATAACTTAGGTCTTTGCTGGTTGTCAATAATCCATATATTTGTTCATGGTTTCTTCTTATTTATTTGTAATCATAATTGTGTATTACCCAAATCCTCCAATTTTCAACAGGAAGAATCCGGCTCACTTTTTGGAATATTCACACGTTGTGTCACAAAGTAGTGAAAATGATGCACTTCCAGAGTGTCCCTTTGGCAATCGATGTTATAGGTACATTTCTACTTCGTACTTGGGTTTCTGGTTACTGTCACCATAATTACATAATTTGAATGTTTTCTTATTTTCTTAGGATTCATGTTTGTGATAGTTTGCAAATGTTTTGGTCATTCTGCGTAAATATTTCTGATATAAAAATGCATGAATAAATAAATAAATAAAGTTATTGATTAATTACTAAATTAGGGTGAATACTAGAAACTAGTTATATTGTTTTGGGGCGTTTTGTATGTTTTAGTCGAAAACAATTCAGAACAGTAAAAAAACCCAACAAATAATCACCTTTGTCGTCAACATCATCATCACCATCATCATTACTGTTATCATCACCATCCTCATTNATAATTACATAATTTGAATGTTTTCTTATTTTCTTAGGATTCATGTTTGTGATAGTTTGCAAATGTTTTGGTCATTCTGCGTAAATATTTCTGATATAAAAATGCATGAATAAATAAATAAATAAAGTTATTGATTAATTACTAAATTAGGGTGAATACTAGAAACTAGTTATATTGTTTTGGGGCGTTTTGTATGTTTTAGTCGAAAACAATTCAGAACAGTAAAAAAACCCAACAAATAATCACCTTTGTCGTCAACATCATCATCACCATCACCATCACTGTTATCATCACCATCATCATTATCAGCCTCATCATCTCCACCATAATCACCACCATCATCTCCACCATAATCACCACCATCATCACCACCATCATCACCACCATCATTATCAACATCATCATCATTATCATCAGCAGCAGCATCATCATCATCACTGCCGTAGAGGTTTGGAAAAGATTACCCATAGACACCTTCGCTCTTGAACACCTCAGACTGACTGCAGGTATCCAAGACCAATCTGCTCTTCAAATTTCTTTACCTTGTTCATTCTTAGTCTTTTGGGACGTACACCATTTTTCCTAGCATTCAAAGGCGTATTCTGTACATTATTGGTTTTGATGATATGGCCCAAGTATTGCATTTTCCGTTTTCTTATTGTACCACACTGTTCTGCAGATGTTCCGTTTTATTTTAAAACTTCGTCATTTTTTACTTTTGCTATTCAGGGCACCCACAAAATTCTCTGGTATGCTTTTAACTCAAACGTTTCTATATTTCACATGAAAGGTAGAGATAATGTCTAAGCTTCAACACCGCAAAGAAGAATGAAGCACATACCACTGAAGGATTTTGTTGCGTATGTTGTTGGTTTGAAGTTTAGCCAGATGTTTGTTATAATTTTGCTCAGTGTACTTGAAAAAAAGCAATACAAAGTTAAGAGAAACTGTTTTGTGCAAGGTGCAGATGTGACAGTTTTGCACATTAGTTTATTAGACTATTTGTTTTGTCAACTGTTGACTGGGAAATTGAATTGGATACAATATTTTAAAACAAGTTCAAAAATTTAATCGCACAACATAACCCATGCAAAGTCCACATTTTCAAATGAATCTATTTTTAAATAATTTAAAGAAACAGGACCGCTAGGCATATAAGCCCTGCTTAACTATGCCATTTAAATGTTATTTACTGCTGAAACGTGTAACATATTATTTCCTTAATTTGAACAGTACAATTCCTTTGTCAAGCCGCAGATTTTACATCTGACTCTTGGCCCACGAGTACTAAAAGAGAGCTCATTACTAACGCAATTGCAACTCAGAAAGGCCACAAACAGGGATGGCTGCCTAAGCGTGTTGTTATAGTATCTCGGATTTCCACGTAACAACAGAATTGATAATTTTATTGGCACTTGTATGTTTACAAATCTTGGCGTTGGTTTAGTGAAAGTAACAATCGTAAAAAGGGTCTAATAGGAAAATGTGAATATTATGGTCAGGTTTGAGAGGTCATGCACTGATAATTAGCAGCCTCGTATACGTTTCGTATGGTGTGACATAATATCATTTAAAAAAAGAAAGTCTAACTCAGAGTTAGACTTTCTTTTTTAAATGATATTATAGAGTTACATTCCAAGAAGCAGTGGAAATAATGAGGTCAGACAAGAAATACCTGTGCAAAGGTTCGTGCATGGTAGGTGTAAGAAGAAAGGAAGGGAGGTAGCCTGATGGAAGGTAAAAATCAAGGATTTGGGTCAGGAAAAGAGCTTTGCAAGAAGGCAGATGCAGATAGAGCTTTTTGAATTGACGTAGGCAAAAACTCTTTGTTGGAGCACCAAAAAGTTTGCTGTATAAAATACATACTTTGTGTAAAGGAGACGAATTAGCGGCTCGTACTCCGCAAAATGCGAGGTTATTTCAAGCTTCATCCCAGAAAAACAAAAATGCAAAGTGAAATATTTGTTTTTACTTGTTCAAAAGATTCACTCGGATTTATTTTCCAAGCTGTTTTATCTCCTTAATTCAGGCCCAGGGGTATCTGTATGTCTTTATGAGAAATATGGAAACATGGACTCTTTCCGCTAAACAACATCGCCATCAAGATGGATACTATACCCGTCTCCTCGGAAGAGTATTAAATTTTTCATGGGAAAAACATCCCAACTCTTAAAATGGTATACGGTGATCTACCTAGGATATCAACCTTAGTCCAAAAGAGAGGGGTCCAGTTTGCTGGACACTGTGCACGTGGCTCAGATAAACTTGTGTCGTCGTTCCTATTATGGAGGGACCCATCATCACTCAAACGGTCTCGGAAGCTCACCTTTCCAGACATCATATGCAGGGTCACCGCCATCGCCAAGGAAGACCTAACAACTATGACCGATAGGGTATACTGGAAAGGTGTAGTAAATTCTATCTCCGCTGAGGCCGCAAGATGATGATGATGTCTTTGTAAGCTAGCAGAGCCAGCACCAGCTGAACCACATGTTTTAGTAAATACCTTGTACCATTGTATCAAATAACTTACTAGGAAGGAAACTGTTAATTGTTTACTGTTCCACAATTACTCTAGTATGGGAATAATTTTACCAGTGTTTATGTTGTTGTGGTATGGCTAAGAAGAAATATGTTGCATTTATCGTTGTGTTTAACTTCGCCAAAGAGGAATAATGGCCTTACTAGTGAGGATATTTTTTTATAGTTTTTTTATATTTTTAATGAGTTTGAAATTTAGAGTATTGGATTGGAAACCTGCACATATGGGCACTATTTTTGGCGTCACATGAATTTTAGTCATGGACTGGTTCTCGTTTTTATATCAACATCATAGGAAGAAAAAGTAACAGCTTTTTACTTTACTTTCTCTACCAACTTTAGGAAAAATCCACAGCATTTCTTAGAATATAACCACTCCGCACCTCAAGATTCAGGTATGTCACTTTGTACTGTTGATTTAGGTATAATTTGTCTGATAAACTGCATTAGAAATAAAAAAACCTACTCAATCACATTGGATTTATCAGGTTTACCTGAAATGTTATATTTACGGGACACAGGCTGTAAATAGATCAAAACAAAAATATGAACTAGATAACGCTTGCACACATGCATTTTGTGTAACTAACTCCCTGTGAACACGTATGATTTTCCTTAACCACTAGAAAAGTGTCTATCCATTTGAATATTTATATTTTGTAAATTTAAGCTTTATTGATATTTTTGTAATTTATTTGGATTTGGATGAGAACTAGTTTGGGACTGTTGTATTGTTCTACCTATCATGCTGCTTTAAGTTTTTCTTATGGTATTGAAAGGTATTTTTTAATGTATTGGCGCCAGAAAGGGCAACCGGCCAGGAAATTCCTCATCGCCACAGCAAAGTTCCTCTGAATAAATTCGAGCTTTCATTGTGCATGATTATTTCATTTTATGGGCCTAGTGGCAGAATGATAACGGCTGTAAAGTTTTCTTGTGAGACGTACATTAGCTTCGATTATGAAGATTTTACACCAGCTTTTTTTCCCTCAAACTTTACCCCGCCCCTTGTAAACTGTTTTCTGCTTTTACGGCTACCCGGTTTATGAAATCAATCCTAGATGCTGCTTTGTCTTAGTGTGTAGACGTTCATAAGTAAACTACTGGGCAATGTTTATCTGAGGCTTCTCCAATGTAATTTTGATTAGTTTCATTTTTTTTTTATTTGCTAGCTATAGACGTAAAACGAATCAATTCTCTTTTCTAATTCGGTAGCGATACAGACTCAACAATTCTGGTGCGGTTTTATATGTTTATGTATTAAGTTTTGAAACAATTATCTTTGCGAATACGACGTCTTTTGGGGATTTGATTAGCTTTTTGCCAGTTTACTACAATTTAAAAGCAATTCATTTACCTGAAGCAACAGAATTTAAGTAATTTCTCAAGCATCCAGCAGACTCATGGCAGTGTGATAATTGAAGTAGATCCAAGAATCCAGTGTTTATATAACTATTAAAGAGTATTTTTGGTGTATTTTGTGCCAGAAGATTACTCTCAAGGGTAAAAGGCAAGATCCACAAGGTGATTGTATAGCCAGCATTGTTTTATGCTATAGAGACAGTGCCACTGAGAACCGGAGGAATCAAGAGGAAGTCCCGGCAATGAAAAAGGTGCAGCTGAGCATGCGTGCACTTACTAAAAAAAGGCCATGTAAGAAATAAGGACATCAGAGAGAAAATGAGAATCATCGAGAGAGCAGAAAAGCCACGTTCATATGATTTGGAAACGTAAAAAATAGGACTGCGTTGGTCGGAAAATAATGGAGATTTTCAACCTGGAAAGTGAAAGAGAGGAAGATTGAAGCTGAGATTGATGGACAGCTTGCAGGAAGACTTAAAAGTCAAGTAGGGCAGACAAAGTAGATGACTTGGACTGGGTAATGTGGAAGAGAATAATCATTTGAACAACTCTGCAATGAAGGCAGAAGTTGGAAGAAAAAGACTACCGTTTCCTACAACTAGGTTCTATCTGTCTTTTTTGTCATCCCGTTTATCGGTCAAAATAAAGTTTAAATGTAGCGTAGTACACATTTTGACTTTGTTCTTAGTGACATTTTTTTTATCTGATTGTAATCCTGTGCAGATGATGAACCCGTAAACAGAAGGTCGCGACCAAGCAGAGGTATGTTTTTTGAAATTTTTTTTTGTAATGATACATACTGCATTAATTATGCAGGATTTAATATTTGTAAAGCTTTGAAATTCAATAACATTTTACGAAATCTCATCATCACAAGGCATTTTTGTTATTTTCTAATTTATGACGTTGGTACGTATTGATTTACAAATATTCGTGATGACAGTGGATCGACGATGTTCTGAAATTCTGTTACTGATTTTTGCCGCTATGACTATACATCCCATGTTACATGTAACGACACATTCTGCATTATTTATGCAGGAAATAATATTTGTTAAGTTTTGACAATAAACAAAGTGTTACAAAATCTCATTATCACAAATTATTTTTTTGTTTTATAATTTATGACATTGGTAGGTATTAATTTACAAATATTCGTGATGACAGTGGATCGAGAATGTTCTGAAATTCTGTTACTGATTTTTGCCGCTATGACTATACATCCCATGTTACATGTAACGACACGTACTGCATTATTTATGCAGGAAATAATAGTTATAAGGTTTTGACATCAAACAACGTGTTACAAAATCTTATTATCACAAATTATTTTTTTGTTTTATAATTTATGACATTGGTAGGTATTAATTTGCAAATATTCGTGATGACAATCAGTCACTGATCAGTCCCTGTGTGACTCTTTTTTGTTCGGGACTTACTCTGTGACTATATTTCTATGTAAAGAGGTTGGACAGATACCTTACTTTGTGAGAATGTAGTTGATTTTTTTCTTCAACGGTATAAATACTTTTCTTGCCTTTTAAAGTTACAAAGTCAGTTTTCTGAGCCAATATTACTTTTTCTGCCAGTTAATGTACAACTATATTTCCATTAGTTTTTCTTTTGACGTAGGTTTGCAATTCATCCCATGTTACATCAAGGCTACCAATTATAAGATGTGGTCATGGCAACATACTGATACCTCTAATCTTTAACAAACAAAATATGCTAGGCATGTACGAAAATAGATAACCCTAAAATAGGCAAAAACATAGTTGAAAAATGTATCGTTTCTTTTTCTGAAATAAGTTGTTATCAGTTACCGGTGACTTTTCCCCTTGTATTCTCTTCATTTGGGGGGGGGGGGAGTTGAATGGCACAATATGTTGCAGGATAGATTACCAACTAGTATTAATATTCGTCTGTACATTGCAGTTATAGTTATACCCTTATATGCAGCTGAAAGAGGGAATTTGAACGAAGAAGATTGGAGGTAACCTGTTCTTGTATTTACATGAAATGATAGGATAAACTGTTTTGGAAACCCAATGGCGCAGATCCTAATGTAGAAACTGGCTTAACTGTTTAGGGTACGTAAAACGAAAAGGAAGATAAAGGTACTTTTACAGAGCCTACAATGATAAAGATGAGCTTCCAATTGAAAGAACATCTTAAAGACCATTGAAACGCTAGGAGGATCAGATCTGTGAATATACTGGGTTACTGGTATTGACGTCTTGGACATATGTTAAGGACAAAAGCGATGGAAAAATTGAGTGAACGATAAATACGGAAAGGCTCCAGTTTGGATTATGCAATAAGGCAGAGTACATGACGTTAACCATTGACTGCTGCGTCTTTACACCATAATTTCAAGCTGAACGGTCTCTGAAATATCGTAACTATTGAAGTACTGTTCAGTTTGTAGGAAATATTAGAAAACTGCCTGAAAGGATGCAGAACTGCTTATGTAAAATTCATTTTATCTAAAATAGCAACCCTTCGAAAATACGCTAAATGGAAACAGGAAGTGTTACGCTGAGATCAGGGGAAGGATAGGAGTATTAAAAGGCACGTTTCAAAGATATCCTAAAGAGGTATAAAATACAAATAAAGACAAAAGTAAGAGTTGTCAAGAATCACCGTGATGTTCACACTACTTTATTGATTTGAGTGTTAATACCCTGGCAAACAAAAAGGTGTTTAAAAGTAGTTGAAAGTTGGTTCTCTGTGGCCACATATTAAGGATACTCTGGACGGAGGACAAATTTAATTAAGATTTAGAAGAAGGTAGGTACTAAAAGGTGACTTTTAGAAATATCAGGCAAAACAGATTCAACTTCTGGGCCAAATATTGATAAAAGGAAGTTTGGAAAAGACGGCTATGCCAGGTCTCATGGAAGAAAAGAGAAGCAGAGCGTACAAAGATTAACTTGGAAAGTCTTAGTGAGTGGAGAATCGATCATGCAATGTAGGGGTACAAGGGTAAAATAGCAAAAGCAGAGAAATTTGTGTTGTTTCAAATATGTCTTATCGTTTTTTCTCCAGGGCGAAGACGTGCTCAGTTTGATGAAAGTGACGATGATGGGGAGCCGAATACTTATGACTATAACGATAGCTTTATCGACGATTCAAATAATTCGTCATTCTCAGACGATGACGATTATGAGGACGATGAAGATGATTCAGATTTCAAACCCAGCAGTGAAGAAGATGTAAGAGAGTTGGTTTCTGAGGCAATGGGATTCGTTGGAAATAAAAAGTTTCATAAAAAATAGTCGAAGCCACGCCTGAATTTTGAAGGTTCAGTTTTGTTATTGGCATGGCAAACTGTAAGATGAGATTCAGAATCAAGATCAAAGCATCCAGAAGGTACGGATCTGAAGAATTAGACTGAGCTAGCGATTGGGTCATTAACAGGAAAATCCAGTCGAATCCATAGCATAAACAGAAATGTCGATTGAAAACAGATACTGGAATTCGATGGATACTACTACAGCAAATTCCGCTTGTCAAAAAACAGAAAAGAGCACTTCCTGCCCAACTTGAATAGATCTGTTACCATCAGTTCAAATTTTCTATTTCTTTCAGGTCTAAATTTCGAATTTTATTGATTTCTCGCTTGAAGTGTATTTTTAGCAGTAGATTAACCTTAGATTAGATACTAGACTAAACATCGAACAAACTGCCTGCCTTTTCATCAAAATGACGATTGTTAGGAAACACAAAATTTATTCGGACAATCTCATGAACTTCTATTGGAGCATGGATATTGCTTACATATACAAAAGAGGTTTGGTGTTTTGCAGGATTTTGTAGAACTTAGTACGCAAAGTCAAATTGGTGTCAAAGAACACCTACTACACGTAGGAGGCGACCGGAAAGTTTAATCTCAAGAAGCTTAATAATTGGGGGAAAGGGTGCTTATTGTTGTCACGAGACTCAATTATGGCTTTAATATGATGCGATCCTTTCCTTTACATGTATAATACACGCTTTAATAATCCAGACTTTTGCATATCAGTTTGGGACCTTGTGTTACAAAGTTACCTTCATCATCTGTTGCTTGGAATTCTTTTATGGAGGATCCAATTAATACCATTTATATTTTGTATTGTGCCTATGATCCTGTGAAGACAGAGAAAATTTTTTGAATTTCCGCAAGTCTACAGGTTCGTATACTTAATACGTTACTGCTGATTGGATCGTTTTGGCCTTATATTTTGATTTAGGATGTTATAATTGGCTAAACAAAGTATAGCTTCTGGGTAAAAATCTTTAAAGGCCTCCCAGAAATTCTTAGAATTATTTTTTAAGTGAATAATTCAATCAATATTTTCAGAGTTCTAACTAAGGTTCCCCTCCCCCATACCCACATGGATTTAATGTTTAGGTATTATACTCTAATTTTTGTTTATTAGCCTTCTACAGTTTCCATCGCTTATGCATGTATAAATTCATTTTATTGTATATAAGGTAAAGTAAAACAACAAGTCCACTAAAAATCTAATGAATATCAGAAATTGTATTTATGTGTTGATTAGTTTCTGTGACTTTGAATGGGACAGACTGCAAGTTGATTTAGTTAAAATTGGATGGCAACCTTAAAAAGTGACACCAAACAGAATTCCAACTAGTGTCTGGTTCCAATGTGCATCTGGTGTACTGCCTGAGGTATCGGCGTTACCACCTCACCATGACCAAGCTGCACCTAATCTTGTCCAGTTTCGCGTTTAGTTTACACACTTTATTCAATATTTTTAAAGTTAAAATGAAATGAAATACAGTTTTCTTGCAGTGCCCTAAAAACTAATTTTTTAGCATTGGGAAATAAAGGTGCATTCGTGTGCAGTCAAATAGAAGGACAACGATTTCCAATTTTTATTTTGTTTTTCTTCTTGAAGAAACGGTAAGGAAAACTGTCTAATTTTAGAAATGCTCACGCTCATCGTAATTGAGTGGGTCTGCATCCATCTGACAATGCCCTTCTAAATTAAAACCTTAAGACTCGTTTCAGAAATATGTTTTGAGGTTTATCATAGTAGCTATTGTTATACAATTTTCTTCCTACTTGCTTATCGTCTATTCTTTTTTGTTCTAAACTCTTCGATTGAATAAAACAGGGGTTTTTTTAGGGAAAGAATGTTTTTATTACATACTTTTCATTCATGCTCTATACCAACGGAAAACAAATAGTTCCTAGATATTTGTATAAAAGTAGGCTATTTTCTAGTTGCCGCAGTGTTCACGGATATAGTAAGGTGGTTTTTGGATAAGCCAAGGTACGTAGACTACATAATAATACACTGTACGTTAATTTTATGGCAATATACTGTGTACTGTAATGTTAAGCAAAGTTAGAAGAGCGTTAATGTTGATATTTTTGCTTTTTAATGTTGTACACTTTGAATGTGATACCTTTTTTATTAATGAGTATTTATTTCCATACATTATAGCCACGATAAACACACTTGCTGTATTTTTTAATATTTATATCCACAGCAGCAGTTCTATAATTAATAAAACATGAAGCCCAAACTGGGTGACAAAATAGCTTTGCTGGGTAGCTTGTGTAAAAATTCTGCTTCTTTAAGAAGGTAGAACAATATCCAACGCAATATACGTGGTTTTATTTTTTGTGGTTATCAATCACCTATTGTTTTGCTGTATACTTTTTAATATGTGTATGTATGTATGTAGGACATGTAGTATTAGAGTGTAACACGCAGGGCAAAGATGGTATTGGCTAAATTAATGATCATGAGGAAACGACACATACATGAACAAACAGTAGGACAATACGGAAGACAACACAACGAGTAACACACACACACACATTTTGCAGATAAATGACAAAAGAAGGTAAGAATGATTGCTAATGGAAAGGTATATATAGCAAGAAGAATGACAAAGAAGAGTAATAAGACGTGATAGATTAAAATGAAAGAATGAATAATGGTCTTGTGGTAATTTCGGATATCATGAATCATCAGTCGATGACCATATATATATATATATATATATATATATATATATATATATATGTACCCACAGCCTGTCCCAAGCCAGGCTGGAAAAGGAGAGGGGTTGGGTGTAGGGCCAGTAATTCCACTCCGTAAAACCTCGAAAAACTGCAGAAACCACAAGAGGCAGCCAATACGGTCAACACCAGCGGCGAAAAGCAAGCGCTGGGACAGCCGAAGGAGTATCATAGGTGAATGTATTAACCATGATATCTCTTAGTGCATCAATGACAGACTAAGACCAAAATCGAGAGGAAGCCTATGCTACAAACACCCAGATCCTTTCCACCAAACATTGTACAAAATTTGGAACATGGAATCTAAGGACATCGTTTGAGACAGGGAAAATGGCACAAGTGATTCAGGAGATGACGAACTATGACCTCAAAGTGTTAGGAATGAGCGAAACTAGATGGACGGGACAAGGGAGACTGACAAGTGAAGACATAACTGTGCTATACTCGGGGATGGGGGACAGATCACATGAGAGGGGTCGCCCTGCTTCCAGAAAAAATGACCTCAGAAGCACTAATCAATTGGGAACCTGTGTCAGAGTCATCACTGCAAGGTTAGATGGACATTTTTACAGAAGACCTCCTTAATTCAAATATATGCATATATCAACAGAGGCTGCAGAACAAGAGGTAAAAGAAAAGTTATGCAACCAGCTACATGCCACCATGGATAACCTCCCTAGTGACGAGATGAAGATCATCATGGGAGACAGAAATGTGAAGATTGGGAGAAATCGTGCGGGTTTTCAAACTTTGTGGCCTCCACAGCACGGCGGATCATACGAATGATAATGGAGAGTGAAATGTCGAATTCTGCATCGAGAATGACTTTCGCATTAGTAACACCTTTTTGAAACATAAGGGTATTATTAAACGGACCAGGAGATCACCAGATCTCCAGGTCCCTTTAATAATAATAATGACCAGACAAGAGAGTTGTTTTAAATAGTCAAGCAGCTGTCAGGGGAAAATAGCTATGCTAACATCCCAGTGAAGAGCAAAGATGGTTGCTTCGGAAGAAGAACAAAATGAAAGATGAGTGGAGCATTTCAAAGAGGTGGTTAATCAATCAGCACCAGAGGCAATTTGATTGGAGCAACATTTCACCAGCACAAGAGTTAGATTTAGAGATTGGTCGAGATGGGATTACTAGTAAAAGATGCCATCAAGAGAATGAAAAACGGCAAGACCCCTGGAACTGACGACATCAGCCTTGAATTACTTAAAATGGGAGGAGTGCCAGTTGAAGAACAGCTCCTTGAGTCATTCAATCACATCTAGGAGGAGAACAGGGTACCAGCAGAATGGAGCAAAGGAGTTATTGTAAAATTATCAAAAAAGGGACTGTAACAACTGGAGAGGAATAACTTTACTATCCACCACAGGAAAGGTTTTTAATAGGGTCATCTTGAAACGTCTGCTAAGAGCAGCAAACAACAGGCTACAAAGAGCAGGCAGGTTTTAGGGAAGAGAGGTGTTGTAGCAAGCAAGTTTTCGTATTGAGAAACATCATCGAACAAACGTAGGAATTTCAATCAAAACTGGTGCTGAACTTCATCGATTTCCGCAAAGCATTCGACATTGTTCACAGGGGATAACTCTGGAAGATACTAGAGATTTACAGAGTTCCAAATAAGATCATTACAATTACAAAATCCTTGTATGACCATACCACGTGCGGAGTCAGAACTGATCTCTGTAGTGAAACAGGGCTGTACATTCTCCCCCTTCTTGTTCATACTTCGCTTGAAATTTGAATTAAAGGAAGCAATGACAGGAGAAGATTTTGGTATCCCATATGAAAACAAATCCATTCTCACGGCTCTCGATTTCGCTGATGACATAGCCAGTGGCTGGAGATAGCATGAAGTGCCAATAAATGACAGGCTGCAAGTCGGAAGTGCCAAAATAGGATTGAGAATAAACGAAGGCAAAAGCAAGGTGTTGAATATCAACACCAATCAGGCAGCACAGGTAACTGTAAGAGGGGACCGCTTGATACAGTACAGAAGTTTCAAAACCTTGGAAGCTATGTTACAGACTGGTGAGGTGAAAGAGACATAACCAATAGGTTAGGCAGAGCTGGAACAGCTTTCTGATCAATGTCACACATATGGAGGACTCGACAGATCAGCTTAAAAACTAAGACCCAGTTATTCATGGCAATAGTCATTTCTACAGCTTTATACGCTAGTATGACCTGGAAAAACACAACGAAACTGGAAAGAAAGTTGGACTTCTTCCATCAGCAGAATCTGAGAAACATTTTAGGCATCACATGACGGGGCAGGATAACGAACGAAGAAATCTTAATAAAAACAGGACAGAGAGAATTGCACAAGATCTTTGAAGACAGGAGATGGAAATTGGCAAGGCATGTGTTGCGGCTACCAGGTGCCCGGCCTGCCAGACGAACTTTATTCTGGAAACCTGTAGTTGGAAGAAGGAAGCGTGGCAGACCTGCACGGACCTGGCAGACAACCTTCAAAGATGATCTAAAGCAGCAAGGACTGTCCCTCCAAAATGCTCAAGCACTGGCTGAAGATAAAGCCCGATGGCGTTGTCTTGGTTTCCGATGTTCTGAACAGAACCGAAGGGCCTACGGTCTAAAGTAAGGTACTTACAAGTGGATACACAGCTACATACATACACACAAACGTACGTGCGAATATTAGTGGTCTGAAAAAAGCCCTTTGTTAACACAAGGTATTGTGTATATACTCTTTTCTTGCTAAATATTCAGTACTCTTTTGTAGTGAAGTATGGCTGTGTTGTTTATTGTTACTTATAAAAGGTACCAGGCCCGTACATTGTTTTATTTATGAAAACGCAAGTTTCTAGAAAAATGCACATATATTTATAAACAACTTGAGACTAGAAAGCTTTCACAAACGTATTTTTTCGAAAAACTGCACCATCAAATTAGCGCCTTCCTTGAATGAGCGCCTAAAGCTGCTGTTGTTTTAGTGAGTTGCTCTTCTATAAACAGTCCCTCCCCCGTATGTTGTCTAAACTATCCCCATATGTCCCGGGAACGCAACAAGAATGAAGACTAGAAACATTACTATAATCAAGCATTTATGCTGTCTATATTACTGTCGAAAATCTGACTACTGGATTTCTTTCCACAGTAAAAAAAAAGTGACTGAAGGGTTCTCATTCGCAGTTAAATATCACGTTCTACCTATCCACTATCCTTTGTATGTGCTGTACACCGTGCTTGAACAATAATCAATTTCCTGTTTTCGTTTGCCAGTCAATTGGGAGTGGATAAAGTTGCCTTCATGCTGCTGGAAGAATTAATCCAGAATCTTTGACACTTTAATTGACAATTGCCCAGCTAATGATCAAGGAGTTCACACCTTGGACATAAATGTCATAATTCAAGGCCTCTTGGGGATTATCCTTGAGCAAGATCACCTCATTCACTCTTGGTCACCAATTTACTTTGCAAATGTAATGTTCCCTGAATGTCCATTGAATTTTATTTTAATGCAGCATTCATCTTTTTCATTGTTACTGAATTCTATTTCATGGTAAAACTAAAATGGACTGGTGTAGCTCAAGCCATTTTTGTAGAAAATGGAAATAGTCAATCCACTGTGCACCTAATTGTTAATTATAGCAGTCGATTGTACGAGACATAAAACAACTGACCTCACTTTTGCATCCTTTCCTCTCTGGAGAGGAGGCAAAAGCGTTCAAGGCTACTAGAGGATGTCTGGAAAAATTTATGCGGGTCATGATTTGTGAATAAGAGAGCTGACATTGTGGTACAAATGGATCCAGAACAACAGTTGATTGACAAAGATCATTTTTTACTTGGTCAAGTTCAAGGTATCTACCAGAAATTTAAATATTCCTTAAGGGATTATACATATATATAGTTATATAGTATATATATAAATGAACAAAAATACTACACATGAAGTTGATTATTGTTATGATTAAGCTGATTAAGCAACTAATGAAAGTATGCAAGTCTTTGTCAACAGTTCTAATTTCATTTTCGGTCGCTATCACATCGCAATTCGGTCTTGAGAAGGCTGATTATTACCGCTTACACAGTTGGGTTTTACGTGGGCCATATCTATGCATAAAGCTGTCATATCAACCTTAGCCAGAACAAATACAGTTCAGTAAAAAAACACCAGTTTTGTTTAAGGTTGTACCCAATAGATTTGGGTTCAAAACCTTAGACTCAAATTATTGCTTTTCCCACTATTATTCCTGATCATCCTAATAATCTTTCTTGGTCTAGGTTTTTTCTTGTTTCAAACACAAACCGATTTTTTGCCACTCCAAGGTATCCTGTCCGTAACTCCGACCATATTGTGGTCTCTATTCTTATGTTACCTCAGACAGCTACTTCGTACAGATCTGTCTCATCTCACTTTTTACAACTATGCCCTCAGTGGTTTGGAATCATTTCGAGGTCTACTTATTGGTATTTCTTACAAATGCAGTTTTTCACTTTCTACTGAGACGTCTTTCTTAAATAATGTCCTGGATTCAGGTTAGTATAAATCTGTTTGCTTTCCTTCTTGTCCTAAAGCCGCAAGTGTTGTTCATTTCCTTAACAAGTGTTGTAAGGGCTGAAAAGAATTACATTGTCCTGCATGTCTCCGATGAGTAATATGATCGTCATAGACCACAATGTACAGTAGACGTTATCACTGTCAATACTAGAGGTTCTATTGTGTTTTCGACCGCCTGGAAGAAACAAGAGATATTGTTTTTGATATCTCCAAGGCGTTTGATAAGATAAATGGGTAAACAATTGATCACGGGAAGTAACAACCTCTGTTCTGAATTTACTAGGTCTGAAAGAAAAAGTCTGCGGTCTAAAACAAGCAGTAGTGAAACGTTTTACAAATGACGAAGGACGAGAAGACAAAAGTGTCTCTACCGAAAGAAAATGCTGGAATTCTACCTGTGGAAAGCCCATGCGTCTTTCCAAAACAAAGGAAAAGTAACTGAGCAAAAACATCTAAGCTGCCATGCATCCATCGTTTGGAAACCTGGTCGTGTTACTATTCATCATCATGGACGGAAGGCTCATGGTTGAGTCGCCGTGGCTTCTTTCGTCATGGCTCTCCACTTAACCCGGTCTTGTGCTGCCCTGTACGCCTGGATGACAGTTAGTCCAGATTCTTCTTTGATGTTGTCCATGTACCTTGTTCTTGGCCTGCCCTTTTTCCTAGACTATTACAGCAGGTTAATTATGACCCAGAACTTGCAATATAAAGAGACAAAAACATGTGTTATAAAGTAGACACCTACACTTCTATTACAAAAAGAATACTGGGAGTTTTATATGGAATCTGCTAAATCTCATAGTCACATTTTGCACGACGAAAAAGCCAAAGCCCAAACACCTTGTCTGTTATTAAAAAATACAAAGGAAAACAACACATAGAGAATTTATGATAGTATAAAGGTATGGGAACCAGTAGACTGAATCATCTCACATAAACTTCATCTGGTGAACTACAAGGGTAAGCTATATCGAGATAATGTCTGGACAATTGTAAACAATTACTTTGCGAAAAGTGCAAATAAGAAACATGATCACATTTAAAACATTGAGGAATTCGGGTTCGATTTTGAAATAACAAAAGCTTAACTGAAAGAACTGTCAGCTGTCTGGACTTGATTTCAAATTTGCAGAAGAATTAATCCTTGCTCTGCACAAATTAGAAGACGTATTTCAGCTTCTCAGTCTATCCACCCACCTTGTACTTTAATGTAGTTTTCCATCTGGATAAATAAGCTTGTTTTGCCACCCCCAGCAGGAGTCATTTAATATTGCTTTGTGGATCTACCCACCAGAATTGAAAAATATTTGACTTAACATCAAATTCACTTGTCAAGAGGACCTACATATAGTAAACAAAAACCCTTGTTTTTGCAACATACTTCTGTTTAAGTTGTCAAACATTAATTTGGTTGGACCAATGATAATGAGTCATATAGTTTCCTTTGCTTAATGGACATATTTTGCATAACCTTCTTCTTCTAGAAGAATAATTACTGAGTCCAAAGTTTTAAATGTGAAGTATAATGGCATGAAGCTTATGCTTTTTGTTGTCAACAGGTATAGTGCAGACTTTTTGTAGAATCGCAGCTAGTCTAGAGTGAGAAGCAACTGTATATCCAAAAGGGACCCCAATTAAACAATTCCTAAAATTACCTCTAACATTAGGAAGAAAAATGCTTTATCAATGCAATGGGAATTAAGAAGGTATTTACATGCATTGTGTTACGTGATGTGATTTTGATGCTGAAGATAACCCTTATTTGTGGTTTATAGTAATGTTTGGCATAGGTGCCATGGCCTGATCCTTAAAAAATGTCACCCACATCTACGTGGAATGTTAGCATGTTCTTTTTCTTACGTAGTAGATTTAGTGCATTTTCGCATATTATACTAAAACTTTACTTTTTTTTCTGATGGTCACACTTTCTTTTCCTATAATGTATCGACAGTATGCATGATATTTTTCCAACTCTTCTTGTCGTCTTCATCAACCCTCCAGGCTTCATTGTTAGTTCTAATACAGTCACAACATTTCTTCTTAACCTTAAGCTGTGTTACTTGCCAATAGGAACTTTCAAAGAAAATACCTCAGTGCACCTAACCTACTCGGCTAGTAAAATTTGGATCTTGATGATATACATCTTACTAAATGACCAGCCTATCCAGGAAGTCCTGTTTAATGCCAAATATTTTCCCCAATCTTTTCTACTAATATTTCGTCAATTACGTACAAAGATAGTGGTCAGTTGTTCGATTTGTTACGAATACAGAAGGGCAGCCACATTCTATGCCTAATAAACACATATTGACTTTGAGAGTGAAAGCCCAAAGTTAATAAATATCTTTTTTGTGGCCTCCCTTACTCCAGAAAGCGTTTCCGATTCACAGCTAGATAGATAACATGATCAACCAAACCTTTCAGTGTCAAAATCCGTCCGGGATAGGAAACGTTCAAACTAGTTCTCTAAATGATAATGATTGGACCAAAACAGGACTCGTTTGGCGCAGGAGTTAATACCATTAGTGTTTTATCCAAGCTTGTTGTAAAATAAAAAGCAACATTCGCTGCAGGAATCGATAAATTCTTTGCTATTATTGATCCAATGGTTCATCAGGATTACAGATTAAACATATGTGATCTTTGCATGCCTTCAACCCACCGTTGCACTTCTTGAGACCAAGAGTTGAGACAAGAAAGCAACCCATGTCACAGCCTCATAGGGTACACACAAACGAGACTACAAAATAGATTTTAAAATGAATGGGAGGCGATATAGCATTCTGCCTAACAAGTGTTCACTCAGATTAGTATGGTGGGCGAAGAATAGAAACTGCTTTCTGATACATCTTTGTGAGCATACTTACAAGTTTATATGTATGTGTACATAAACAACAAGAACCACAAGTCCTTTAAACATAAAAAATACACAGAAGAAACAAAATTTTCTGCTACGCTTGGGAAGTAAAGGGAAAAAAATGAACTGTTGTTCAAATGTTGTCTTTAACAGTATTAAGATTTTGTGACTTTTAAGCTTAACCTGTTTGCATAAAACTAAAAATACAATGCACTTTGAATTAAAAAGCACTCAAATTGTTATTTATTCAGTAATGCTGTTAAAGCTAAAGTAAGTGTTTTCTTTAGAAAATTTCCGAGGATGTAATTTATACTTACGTTACTTCCATTAAGAAGCACTACATAATCCGTGGAAAGAAAACATAATCTTCTTGTCCTTATAAGTCTTCCTCTCCAGCTGTACATTGTCTTTCACTGCATATTTTGCAATTCTCCTTGTTGTTTTCAAATCAAATTAATATTCTCCATATCTGCTGGCACTATATTTTGCTAGTATCCATCCACTTAGTTATCCAGTGTGCATGCTTCTTAATAATTTATCTATCAAACAGCCAAACAGATTCCATTTTCAAATAGTGTTCAGGGACAAATTACAAACTAAACCCATTCTGGAAGTGGTATTCATCAAGGAAAATTAACAAGGTAGATATTTTGCCAATGTATCTTCTGTTTAACAGGTACATTTAAGACTGTCTTCTCGTCAGCTCATTGTTTTGTATTCAAAAAAAGAACCCCATAAAAGTCAAAAACTATTTCTTTATAAACATACTGCATGTTTTTCTATAAGCACAACATTCATAAGCATATTCAGGCTCAGATAGGACATTTTCTTAAGCATATGCTAAGCATATTTTCCAGCCTTTGTTTTTACTTTTGAAGTGTCTTTTTTAGTTCCAAGGCTTACAAAACATTACAAAGTGTGATAATTCCTAGGAAAAGATCCTATGAAGCGTGTAAACAATGCCTTAGAAAATTGAATTAAGAATTCGAATCTATTCGCATTCGAAAACTTTTTTTGAATGTTAAAATTTTAAAACAAAATAAAAGGAACGTTAGTTCTGACAGTCTGAGACATTTCATATCTATACAATTGTTAGAATAATATTTGTCAAAAGTGAGCAACAAACGAAAGCAGCCAACATTAGCTGCTTTTGGATTCAAGAAAAAGATTGTGCATCGTGGAATCGAGCAGGAGGTAAAAATGCTTTTGGAAGCAGTGGAAGTTTTGTTTCAATGTAATTACTGCGCTAATCAGTTCAAGAGCAGCCAAGGCTTGGCATTCCATATTAAAAGCATGCATAATATTAACAATGAAGCTCCACAGAAAAAAAGAACAAAGCTGATTATGATGAACTTTTATCGTTTTAAGTTAAGGAGGTTGATGATCAACTGGTGAACAGTGTGGTAGCGGCAGAAGCCAAGAGTTTAGGTGCGAGCAAGAACTCAGGGAAAAAAAGAAATCAGTATACCGCCATGTACAAGGCAGCTTCAATATGTGACTACGAATGTATAGAGCTGAAAAAAAGTGTAGCAGAGAAATTTGGCATCACTCAATCCCCAATTTCTTGATGATTGAAGAACAAACGATCTATTATGCAAGACGAGGCATCAGCACACCGTAAACTTTTTCGCAAAGGTAGAAAAGCGACCAAGTATATCGATTTATATGATAAGCTTTGGGACAAATTTCAGTCAGCAAGGTCGAAAGGTCACTTAGTGAATTTCGCCTGGCTTTGGAGTAAGGCACGCAAATTACAGGCAGAGATCGAGCCAAAAGCTGAAATAAAAGCTCATGTGCGATTCCTACGAAGACATCAAATCAGGATGCGGTCAAAACAAAGAAACAAGAAAAAACACAAGAAGGAGAAAATTCCAGTATTGATGAAATGGCATGCAATTTTAGGGGAAAAATGCATCCGAACTGGTACAGAAGTTCCAACATATCATAAAAGTGGGAATGATATAAACCACACGAAAGGTTAAACGTAGATCAATCACCTCTTTCGTTCGTCGTTCATGGGAAAAGCACATACGAGTACGTACCACCAAAAGAAGGATCGACGCACAATACATGGATAGCACAACTTGGTGCAGGGTTGGAAAAACGTCAGTGCACACTTCAAGTTACATTCAGACNTTTTAGGGGAAAAATGCATCCGAACTGGTACAGAAGTTCCAACATATCATAAAAGTGGGAATGATATAAACCACACGAAAGGTTAAACGTAGATCAATCACCTCTTTCGTTCGTCGTTCATGGGAAAAGCACATACGAGTACGTACCACCAAAAGAAGGATCGACGCACAATACATGGATAGCACAACTTGGTGCAGGGTTGGAAAAACGTCAGTGCACACTTCAAGTTACATTCAGACCAGAGGGGATGCAACCAAAGCTTATTACCACGTTCCACCACCATCAGTGATTGATGCATCAACCACACCTGCGGTCAGTAACGTTGACAGTGTCCCTTCATCTGACCCAGAAGAAGAAGACGAGTCGTTTGTTATTGATGACAACTTAAAATTTCTTTCCCCTGAAGACGAAGAGGGATAGAGACACCTATTTGACTTCATTGACGGCTTTATTGAAAAGTTATAAGTTAGAGTATATGTATGTATACATTATACTTATCATGTTTAAAGTTTTGTTTTTTATTTGAATACGAAGCTGTCACAGCTTTTGTTACACGCAAAAAATTTCTTTCTGTTGAATCAATCTTAATTTTGACAGTTTTTCAATCAAGTACCATAAAACATTTAGATCTAATTTTTTCGGAAAAAAAGCATAATTTAAGCATATTTTAAGCCTGTCTGAGTTTTCTCCATAAGCATACATCAGCCTATTTTCGAAAATGTGTATGCTTATAAAAAGAAACATGTATTGAGTTTACTTTGCTGTACTATTAGTCTGCTTTCAAAAGAATTTTATTTTAGCCTTCTTTTGGTCTTAAGATTAGATATGTCTGCAGTTGCTTTCGCAGCATAGATATATGCCGATTATTTTATTTGACCCAGTATGCTCGCAACATGTATGGGTTTTGCCCTCTTTAATTTCCCCCCTTTATCAGACTTGCCGAATAATGAAAATCTCTTATATCACTGATCAAATAATATGATTGGAATTAGATCCAAGCAAGTTGGTAGTAGATTAGTCTCAGTGTACATTTAAACTGATACACTTTTTTTACTGTTTTATGCTTCCGAGATCCACACTCCCCTCCCCCCAAAGTATAAAAATTACATCAGAAAAGTCAACAATCTGTAGATAGCTTAGCATTTTATACAACGTGCGTAAAATATAAATTGATGAAAAACAAGAGAAGTAGTGATACAAGGAAGTGGAAAATGAACTTGCAAAACTAATCAAATTGAGAACTTCGGATCAGTAGAGCAGAAGGGCAAGAAAATAATTGTTTGCTGGAATCTGAGTGATATTTTCTACTGTTTATTTTTTCCAAATCCTCTCTTTCAATATCCTCTTTTACAATTTTCAATGCTCCTTTCTTTCAAGGGGATTAAATGATACTGCCTTATACTGGATATCATTGTTTCGTTCAGAAGTTAATCATATTTTCAATCATAGGAACCTGTAAAAACAGTACAATAATCCAACAGAAAGTTCACATTGCAAAGGTTATCTGACTGAGGTCGTAGTCTGTAGCCCAGTTGGCAGAGAAAATAGTAAAAAAAACCCACATAAGTATTGATTGGAAGTTTCTAAAACCTTACGTTAACACGTATTTTTTAAATGGCTATTAAACAATCTTTAAAACCAATTGGGATGGAGTCAATTTCGTCTTGTAATTTATTGACTTTTACATTGTTGTAAGCAAATTAAATGACACATGACATGACTAATCAAATAACTATCAAAAGATCGAATTACAAGTTTAGCAAGACACGTCACTGGTGGATAGCAAGTGTATCGAGAGAAAAATAGCCTTTTCCTCCCAAATGCTCTTCGTATTTTATTACCTACTGCATTAAGTTGCGGTAGCTTTAGAGGTTATCGTCATTATCATCATCATTACTAACATCGCTGTTATCATCATATTATTATCATTTATCTGTTGAAGAAGATAGTTCTTGTCCGACATTATCTGTTATGCATTAGCAAGCTGAAATGAAAACTCCGCCGTAACCGGTTCCACTCATGTAGAAAAAGGCCCAAAGAGCTACAAAATCAACATCAGACATGCGGAAGGGAAAATGAACACAGGCCAGAATATTGCTAGGATGAGAATCTGGCGGATAAAACCGACAGAGAGCTGACAGTCCCATGTCGAACATTCTTGAACCTAGGAATACACGACGACTATGCTGCTTGAATATTAGAACACATTACCCGACAGGTCGGTTAGCCCAACTTGTTACAGAAATGGAGAATTGCAACTTATGTTTACTGGGGATTAGTAAAACACGATGGATAGGGACTTAGATCAGACAACTACCTACTGGTAACCAAATTGTCAAGTAAAGTAAAGGTGACCTTGAAAATGACAAAGGTATAGCTTGGTTATGAACAAAGAAGTACACAAAATCATGCTGGAATGGAGACCCATTAATTGTCTGCTGCAGAGCTACTGAAGAGGCAGAGGTTGCAAATGACAAGCCTTTATATAATCACTTACAGAAAGTGATTGAGAACACCTCAGTGCTTGATAAGAGCGACCGCAATGCAGAGGTAGGCGATGACAATACAGGTAAAGAATTCTGGACATGATGGTGATATTTACGTGATAGTTTAGTAAATATTTACTGATATTTACCTGATGGTCATATCAAGGACCAGATTGACAACATTTTCATTAACAGATGATGGGGATGTAACCTACAAGGTGTTAGAGCTACAAAAGGATCTGACAATAATAGTGACCATTCTGTGCTTGTGCAAGAGTACAGAAAAAGCTTAAAAAGCAACGAAAACCACACAGAGGTAGCCTTCTTAGATCTGAAAGATCCAGAGGCAAAGAGAACCTTACAAAGGGCTTTGAAAAACAGATGCAGGTTGCATAATAATCAACAGAAGCCAACAATTGATGCATTCAGCCACCGGATACTGGACGCTGGAGAGAAGCACAGGGAGAGAGAAAAGTGGGTATTCAGAAAACCGTGGGGGACGATTGCGAAAATGAAAGACCCCGAGAAGATGTTAGAATAAAGCAGATTCTGTTTATCTATGCAGCTTAAGACAAGAAGGTAAAAAGGAAGGCAAAATAGATTAACGGTCCTATGTTGATAATACAATATATTTTCTGAGACTTAAAATGCAACATTAAAACTGGGCCTAGGTACTTTACGGACAGCAAAGTACTAACAAACTGATTTAAGTCTTTAGACACTCCAGCAAGAAATGAAGACGGTAATATTTCGTAAGGAATGAAGAAAAGCTAAAATGTATTAAAACGCTTCCTTAATAAGGATGATCTAGACTCAGAGATTAACATTCAGCCAGCAGATGCCACACTAGATATCGAGATAACCTCCTACCCTCTTCCGAGATGACAGAAGTTAGAACAGCCAGAAAGTTGCTTGCTCAAGTATGGCAAAGCAGCATGGTTTGATAAGGTTCAGGCAGTGTTGCCAAAGGCAAAGTAACAAATTACCCTCACAATTCTGACACACATTTGGAAAAGAACTTAAAAATAGCTACTGACAATAAAAAAGGTGAGACTAATAGTAAAGCTGCCAGAAGAGGGTGATCTCACAAATCGTAATACATAGGGGGGAATGCTTTTGTCAGTGACCAGCAAGATCCTCAGGAGAGTAATTCTATGCAGATTACCAGATTAGTAGAGCGGGAAGGGAGGCTAAACCAGGCAGGTTCCAAGAAAGAAAGATTTTGTGCAGATATATCTTCATACGTCGTCAAATCATCGAATAATGTAATAAATGACTTGGGCATGAAAGGCTTACATGATCATCATTAAACAATATCTTATACATTTTTCCTTTTCTTATAACAATTTGTCTTATTCCATTTAAATTCAGCATATCAGTTATGTGACTGATAAAAAATCATAATCTAAACAATACATTTTTGGTCCTTAGATTGTAAAGTCTCGAAAATAAGAACCTGAAGAAAATGTCATAGACCAAAAAAGCTTATCCTATCCACTTGTATTTCATGGGTGTTTGGGGGCGCTTTTTCGTCGCTTTTATCACTGAAACAAAACTGACTTAAGGCACGACATTTCACGGGTTAACACGCGTCTTACATTTTGATTTGATTTATTCTTTTTTATACTTCTTAGAATTTTATACGTACAATTGGATGGACGAAAATCTTTAGCCAAAATTACATAATGTTTTTACCATCCTCAGCTGGCCTTGCTCTGCATTTATAAAAAAGAATTTCTTCCAGAGGCACAGCTGATTTCTCATCAAATTCATACAAGCTGTTTAGACGTATATTAAGGTGAGAGAATTACTATTTTAGAACAAAAGTAATGATGCTGATTTCTATCAGGAGGGAATGGCAGTAAAATTTATTTTGGTTTTGCTAAGATTGCAGAAGTAAATTTGATCCAATTTTATGACTAAATTCTTATGTTTATATATTTCATTACTTTCTACATATATTGCCAAGTCAAAATATTCATGTTTGACAGATACTGAGCCATCAATGGAAGAGAAACTGTGTTTATAGATCTGAATCTATACCCCCAATCTGATAAACCGATAAAAAAATTTTTATTTAGAGCTCTTGGGATTTACATGGATTAGCCTGATTTCTGTGGCTTCTATTTTTGAAAAGACGTTGTTTCAATACGTCTCTTTTAAGACATTGCCTTTTCGACAGTAGCTGAAAAAGAAATCTCTAGGTTACTATTCAGGAAAAATTTTCCTCAAGAATTTTCTAAAGAAAATGGCAACCGTTATTTATGACGAAAAAGCTGAATGCATGAAAGCAATTCATGACCTCAAGATCCAAGCTGGCATTAAACGAATAAAAGTTTCAGAAGCTGCATCGGATATATTGAAATACTGTCAGGCCCATGAACCTGAAGACAACCTCGTAAATGGAAGAAAATTAAAAAGAAATCCCTTTGAAGAAGAAAAGAAATGCACTATTTCGTGATGTGATCAAATACTGTACCTCCATTAGATAGAACAACTGACATATTTGTACACAAGTATACAGAAAGACTTGGAGCAAATAATAACTTACTTAAGGAGCTTACGAAGCCAGGTATGCAGAATTTTCTGGAGGAATTATTTATATCTCTTTTCTCATTATTTAGATACAGTTTGACTTTTAATTTAGGCCATGTTTAAATATTTGTCAATAAGATTACTTAAAAACGTACTTATTTAATGAAAAATTAATTATATTTAGCAAAACGTCAAAGGTTTTTTTTGCTCGGCATGTTTTTAATGATTGTAAAATACACTATAAGATACACTAAAATCCTACCTGCCGTGTAATAGTTTTCAATGGAACTCCAAGTGTACGTTTACGGAATGCTCAAAGGTTTATCGGCTTTTTCGTGTATGCAGGAGAGAGAGAAAATTTATAAAACTTATGGAGCATTTACAATTGTAGTAAAGTGAAAAATAAAAACTTACTTTCACGTATATATATATATGTACTTACATATATACTTATATATATATATGTAAGGACCGGTGATCACTATGCGTAATTTCTTTATAAAGCTCTCAAAATGGATGCACAGAGCAGTTCAAGTTCTTGATTTGTCGGAATTTTTTTTTACACATACATGCACACACTTGAATTGGACCGAAAAGCGTATATATATATATACGTATGTTTCACACTTAACAGGATTAGAACCATTTTCTTGTTAGTTTTTTCAGACTTGTTATTATTATTATTATTTTTATTGGCTGTATTCTTCTCCCAACCCTATTTCAGAAAACATCTTCAAACTCACTAGCCTGCCACTTTTCAGGAAAACAAATCGAGTGCAGTTTTCCAGGAATTTGGTTTAGGTCTGAACCGGCAACCTCTCCAATGGTTATTTTATAATCAAGCACTCATCCATTACTGCCTGAGATATAGAATGTTGAAGTCGATAATGGAATTTTAATATTGCAATAACGTCATTTACCGGTTATGGCCTTAATTTTCAATATAATACAATTAAGATAACAGTTTTAAAGAAAGATGTTCTGTTCGATCTTCATGGTTTTGTATCTGACCTACCTTCTGTGCTATCACTTGGTGTCTGAAATGGATGCGGACTTTCACTTTTTTCCTACAGTGACAGTTTTGTAGCCTCTCTTCTGGTAGGCAGGCTCTTGGTGTTGATTTCAGGTGTTTTCGGGTCTGTTATGTCCGGCAGTGCAGTGGCAATGTTCCTAACATGCAACAATTCAGCTGGTGGCTCCCCAGTTATAGTGTGTGCTGTTGATTGATAAACCAGGAGGGATTTATTTAACTCTGTCCTCAAAGTATTCTTCTCTGCATGTGCAGCTCTAATTAACTGATGTAATGATTTGTTTTTTCTTTGAACCTCCCCATTTTTACGGGGCCAAAATGCTAGTGTTGTACCCCAATTTCATCAAGGTACGTTCAAATCTCTGCTAATGTCAGGTTAGATCCACTGTCTGTTCTTAGGGTTTTCAGCACATCAATCCGAGCCAGCTGAACATCAAGAAACCTTACGACATTGTCAGAACTAATGGAGTGTGTAATTTCTTCTTTCACCAACCTGCTAAAATAATCAACAAATAAAATCTGGTGCTCACCCGTTGAAAGTGGGCCATGCAAATCCAGACGAAGGTCCTGCTAAGTTCTTTCGGACATTCTTTTATGCTTCAGTGTTGGTGGATCGTATCCTCATGTAACCACTTGGCACTTAATACTCATAACATCTCTTTTCTGCATCCTTATCCATGACTGACAGGGTAGCATATCCTTCATTTTTACCATGCTTTGATGTCCCTCATAACCTAGGTCCATAAGGCTTTTCCGCAAAAGTGGTGACATACTATCCTAGTACCACATAAGATTACATGCCCAATGTAAGTCAGCTCGTTTTTTTAACATCAAGTATGATTTATGACACTCGCTCCAACTCCCACTCAATAAACACCGTATCCCCTCCCGTAATTCTATTTCTTGAACGGTCATCGCTGTTGGTTCTGCTTGTGAGGAAACTAAAAGCACATGTTTATCATAATCTTTATGCCTTTTATTGTATTCTTGTTTAGTAACACGGGACAATGCATCAGCTGTATTGTCTTTAGGTCGAACATATTACACGCTATCATTGAAAGGTTGGGGCAGGAGCACCCTTCTCTCAATACGAGCCGAGGGTTTAGACTTTGTAGAGTACATTATCTCTAAACCAGATGTTTCTTGTCTTTGCAGGTAATTACAGACTGTTACACCACCATACAATTCCATGCGCCTCCTTTTCAGTTTGGGTATGCCTAAGTCCAACATCACTCAAGCTAGATTTACATAACACCTATTTCTCCTGAGTTAGGAGTGCACCCAATTCAGGGGTGTTCGCATCTGTAACCACAATGATGCTTCTATTTTTGTCACAGTAGGTTAACATTGGAGCATTGGGTAGTGCTTCTTTTAACTTAGAAAAACGAGTTCTGCTCCATCGCATCCCACTGGAATGGTATTCCTTGTCTTGGAAGATCTCTACGTTGCTCAAAATAAGTAGAGTAGTCAGGGGCCAAGCATAAGGTAAATCCCACTTTGCCAAGAAAATTGTGAGCCTTTGCTGCTGGGGTTGGGGCTGTCGATTCTAGCACCACCCTTTCTCTTTCATCTGTTGGCCAAATGACCAAAATAATCTCATGAAAAGCACCATATCTAGACTAAAAGCACATTTGTTAGCATTCACCGTCAGGTTCCTTTGCTGCAACCACCTCACAACCTTCTCCAAGTTGTTTTCATGGTCTTTTCGGCCAATTCCATGTACTACAAGGGCATTTGCTACATTAGACACATCGTCAATACCCGCAAAGACTTATCGATTCACCTGCTGATACTTCAAAGGGGTAAAAACACAGCGAACATAGGTCTTGCATACTCAGGTCTTCATCTAATTCTATCTAGTGGAAGCGAAAGCTAAAGTCACTCTTTGAGAAGTCAGTACTACCATCAACACCTCTAAAACTTCATCAACAGTTGGCATTGGGATTCTCTCCCTTATGGCTTTATTTGCACAACGCACATAGACGCATTTAAGTCAAGTACTGGAGGGTGTTTTGGGATTCTCGTCGTCAATGATATTCTAAAGGCACCAAGGCTACAAATTACAACCCAAAACAACTCCACACTTCCCATCGTCAACGAACGTCCACCTATCACGTCAATTTCACCGTGGCTTTCACAATTTACGTGGGAAACCAATGATAACACATAGCCCATATACTACAAGATCCAAAATTTTTTGTAACTCAAGGAACCGTTTTATTTTTGACACCGTGGACAAAACAAAAAACCCCAAACAAACAAACAAAATACACCACAAAAAAAGCAACTCCGAGGACCGGATCTGATAAACATAACAAATTCCATAACCACTAGTCCAGCAAATGGGGCTCCTTGAACTAGTCTTCAGCAGCAATTTACCTAGGAAAAGGAAATTGTGATTTCATGTCCCCTAAGTGTGCTTTGAATAATGACGGGCACCTAAAAAAGTGTTTCTGTAATGCCTCGGCAGGCGAGTTTTAAACCTTGGCATCATAAGCAAATGAATCTCGGGAGTTCACCATCAGATAGGACTAGGGAGCCATTGGTTGACGGGCACCATAATACTCCAGGTATTGAGGGAAATGAGAAAAGGACATCGCAAAATCCTCTCCGTTTGCGGCCGTAGACACAAGGAGAGGAGTTAAATATTTGATTTGGAGCTTGGTATGTTGGCTTTATGACTGTAAAAGAAAGGGGTGTTGAGGATGAATTGAAAAAGAGAAAGTGGTTTAAGCTGCTGTACAATGGAACAGAAACAAAAAGAAATCCTTATATCTTAAAAAACACCACAACATTGGCTTTCACTAATGTCATATTTTTTCCTTTCCTCGAACAACCACCATACTATTTAAATATTATCAAGTCTAAGAGTAACTCTTGTCTTCAACCTTATTTCTCATAGCTCAATACACTTTATGGTTATTAACCATGAAAAAATAAATAAAATCTCTCATAACAAGGGTTCAGGGACACTGAAAAAGTTAAGTACTACATGAAGTAACGGCATAAATAGGACAGGTATAGCAAGTCGTGCAAGATACCTGTTACTTTGAAGCTTCAAGTAGGAGTTTATCCCCCGTGGAAGGAAGAAGAGAACGCAGTTATTGGCAGTGAGGAACTTAATGAGAAAGTGGAAGTTTTAGTACTTAGAAACTTCGACAAAGAATGGTCGACCCATCATTGCAGAACGACTAACACGATGGACAGTCTTTGACGAGTGGTAGAAGATAAGGAATCTACTCGCTTCATCGGCCATGGAGGTATTTGTAGAAAATTGGCATGGAGGACACTTCCCGACGATGTTAAAGCGTTTGAAGGCTGATTGAAATAGGTTTCGTCGTTACAGCTTTATTTAAACTTTTACTAACTTAAGTCTGCATATGTTCTATGCTTATTCTTTTTCTCAGTTGTCTCCCACTCAGTACCTCTTATCTTTCCAAGTACACTTCTCTTCATGAGTACTTATCGCGCCTCTCCAAGTTCCCTTTGTTTTACGTGTTTAGTTTAATGCTATGAATTTAACTGTACTGTTCCCTTCCTTCGTGTTCAATGCTTATTGTGTTCGGTTATGGTTTCCAGATACTCCTTAAGTAGCACTTATTTTACCCCACTTTATTTCGTATGCGCTTGACAAGTACTAAGTCCCTAGAAAAGTCTTCTATCACTGATTGTAACAGGGATCCGAAACTACCCGCAAAGATGCATTATACTTGACGTTATAAGCTTAAATGAGACGCAAACCAGTGACTGTTCTATTGAAACTTGCATGAATTTCGCAAAAAGGTTCCAAACACGCAACGGCATAGAAAAATGAAGTTACAAGGGCAAGACCTTTGTGTTGATGTTATATCACAACCTACCATTTAGAATCTTATGAAAAGCAGGTAAAAGGTGTCGACAGCAGGCTGGAATGTTTAGTGTAGTCGAGTCAATTTTAACTCGCATTAAATGTTAAACCTAATAATGCGCGCACAAAAGCGACCCAATTAAAAATAAAAGTAAAAGATTAGAGAACGTTTGAATCCTGCCCAACTATTCTTTTTAAAAAACTGACTTGTTCTCATTAAAAGGTAATTCAACCTTCATATTTCTAACCCCCTTGTTGACTCTAAACCATTTTTAAATTGACAGACCATGTTCTTCGAAACCTTGAACGAGGAGAAAAGCGCAAGTGTCTTGGGCCAATGCAAAAAATAAAGGCTTGATAAAGAGTGCAAGTTTTAAAGTATAATTGTTTACCAAAGAGGCGCTTCGTTTCAAATAAAAATCCTGTTTATTCAGTGTAAAAGAAAAGGCAACAACATAGAGCACACGACTTTTCCTCAGTCTTTAATAAAAATTTTTAGGTCGCGCCAGTGAAACTTGGGAATATCTGATCTTGCGCCTTTTGACCCTTGCGCTTATTTTTAACTTGCAAATTCCTTTATATATTATGACAATGCAATAGGTTTTAAGTACAATTTTACAAAATAATAAAAACTAGCTATTTTTTTATACAGTTATTTTACCTCATAACTATGATAAATTCTTTTCGGAGTAAGAATGACCGACCTCCTTTTCCTGCCTATACTTCTGAAAAAGTGTAATATGGGAAGCAAATTAATGCATCCTGTATTTAAAGACCATATTAAGGTCATCATGACACGTTAGGTTAAATAAAAAAAACTAAATATATTTTACAAATCGGTCACGTCATATAATAAACTCGTATTATCGTGGGGGCAGAATTAAAGGTGAGTAATCTTTCTACCAACAAAAATCATAAAGATTTATCAAATAGATATCGTTTATGCTGGCGTATGACATGTTCTTAACATTTGCATACTTCTCTGCACAAGAGCGCAAGTAAAATGCTTTATAGAGCAAAGTCTATTATCATTCTGCACAATGTTTTGCGATCGCAGAATGTCTCCAAAATGACAAAGGTAAACGAAAAACTGGGATTCTTATAAAGGTTTACAAGAACATTAAAATATAAATACTTGTATTCAAACAAGTGTGTATTTGTACGGTATAATCATATAACGTAGTTCAAATATAAACGAGCAGAATTATCTGAGGTGTCTGCTCTGGTACTCTTTCAAGGATTTTCTTTTAGTATATGTTCAACCTTGAAAATCCACAAAAACCATGCAATCTACTCCCATAAATATCCTTGACACGGTAATGGCAACTTGCCCATGTTTCCTTTCGTACCACAACGAGTTCTAGACAGGTATGTGCCCGTAAACATAATTTTTAAAGTACCAAGAACTAGAGATTATCCAAAAGTGACTGGAACTAACTGCACAAAACTGAAGCAACACAAATACAAGGAAATAGAATACTGAAATCCACCACTTCCTTCAAATGTAACACCGTGATAATTCTGATTGTCTTTGTCAAGGGTATCTAGTTTATCAATTAAAATTTTTATAGCAATTACAAATTTTATAGCAATTACCATCTGCTCTATAATAAATTAGTCTTTTCTGATTCAGAAAAGGCCCATTTCGGTCTAGTATGATCGAATCTTACGACTTTTTCAACAAAAAATAAACCCCAAAATGGTAGCTTTTACGAGTGCAGATAAAACGATATGAACTAATTCTATCTCAAATGGGGGCAATTTTCAAAACTTTAACATTAAACCTACAGCTAGTTGGTCAGACTTCTGGTCACGTCTAAGATATAATTTTAAGATTTCAGGAAAGAATGTTTTAAAACTAACTCAATAAAAGCAGCACAGCGCGTTATTAGACAATTCCTAACTTCCTGATTTTCACCGTTTTTAGGGAAGTAATTGGTTAGCAGTTTTTATCACAAAATATATCCTGCTTCAAAAAATGTGACAGCAAGCATGGTTTCGGCAACGTTGTGTCGTGCTCATTTATTAAACTCGCACCTTGAATGAAAAGTAATTTCGCCTCTCTTATTAAGCGGCCGTGCGGGAGGTTTGTACTGATTTAAGCAAATCCAATTTTTATATCTTAGTCTGTGAGTGAATCGGTTTCTTAACGCACATGTGACACGCTATAGATTAAAGGGAAAACGTTCAAGTGTTTGACACTAAAGTACTTTCCGTAATTAAAACAGGAGAATTTTAATTACCTTAATTAGTGTTTTTAGGGAAATCCTCCTCAACAACCGTCGAAAAACTATTCCTTCCTCTCAAACCCCACCCTGCTTGTCTGCTAATCCTTCTATTAAAAAAAGTTGAAAAATAATCTACCAGGAAAACTATCAAAATTAATACGTTGTGCAAGTACAAAATAGAATAAAGCTGTTGAAAGGAAAAATTTCCATCTCCAGGTCTGTTCTTCCATTCACTTTACTGATAAATCTTTCTCAGGCGCAGCTTGACACCAGTTACAAACTCTTCATCAAGTAAAGGCTACAAAAGTAAGAAAGTCAATTATGAGAAACACTGTTCATCTAAATACAACTCCTTTAACGCTAATGCTAGTTCAATGCAGGTTTTTATCCTATTTTTTCTGTTTAAATAAGCTCTGGGTGGAGTTAATGTAAATGCTAGGTGCCAAGTGAGCAGGTGTGGGAAGTCTTTTACAAATTTATTAAACGGACGTCCGAATAAACAGAAAAAAGTTACTAAATGTTAGCAAGCCCATAAAGCCCGTCATCTTCTAAAGAAAAACACCATAGAAAAGGAAATCGAGGGAAAGGCAACGACAAATTGGGGTGAAAGCTTTGATTCGAAATTCCTAAAATTTGATAAATAAGGTGTAATGAGATAAAAGGATAGGCTATGGAAAGGAAGGGAGAGCGACTGTTAAAAAGGCGAGAAGCGCTCTGGGGTGGTTATGTGGTGCATATGTAGATAGGTATTCTACGTTAAAAAAACCCTCGCAATTCTCACAGGCAGTAGGCAATTCTCGCTGTTGCTTTATTGTTTACCCATCAGGAACAATGTTGAGGAACATGGTCGACAATGAAAACAGTGAAAAGCGCAATTGGTTCCATGGCAGTGTCCACCTACTTTTTAAACATAACTAGAACTATGATATTTTTAGGGCAGTAAATTACTTGATCGAAAGATTTTCTAATCCAACGTTTATAAACATGTTTGATTTCTGTTGAGCTTAGTCACTGTACGCTAGATGTTAACACTTCTTGTGTCTGTCGGGATACATAACAATTAAACTTTGCAAAGCATTTTCCAATATGTTACTGGTAGTTCATTACATTACATTATAGTCAAACTTTATGTAAAGCAGGAAGGTGATAAAAATTGCCAGGTTTTACAGCGTCTCAGTGGCCGATTAGATAAGACGTTGGATTGGAAACCAGGGCCTCTGTTGGGATGAATTCGAATTTCGAATTTCTATGGTGAAGATTTCTTCTGTTGAGTTACTTAAGTAATCAAGCGACATTGTACCAGCAATGTAGTGTTTTCGAAAATTTTGTAAATTCAAAAAAGTTAAAAGATGAAATTGGATTTCTTTTAAACAATGATCCAATGTAAATTTTAATCAACAATAATAGTCTGTACTCTGTACGCATTTGAAATGACATGAAAACATTTGCCAGGGCAAATTCAGTTTTACCTGACCTGAAAGGCTGTTACGTTGGGATTATTTTGTTTACGCAAATTTTTCTCACTGTTTTAACCTCCTTATTTTCAACACCCAATGAAACTAAACTAACTACGACAAAGACTAGAACTATAGAATAACTTAAAAACTAAACAGATTTACAAGACTACAAAAGCAATAACTCGTTAAAGTGAGAAATGTAAGAAATCTTACCTTACCAACCAAACCATATTTTTTCAGTACTGGATGCATAACGTCATAAAAAGCTAACATTAAAGCAATTTGCCCAAGGTCATTGTTGCTTGATATTCCACGCTTCAGTTTTTCGATAACCTATGAGGGAGTGTGCTTAAATAATTAGAAGCATAAAAACATAAAAAGTGGACTATTTTATTTATTTATTTACGAATATTTATACAGGATAAAAGCTTCAGTTATTTACATATTTACATAAATACTGTTATCAATGTTTGTCCTGTAAAAAAATACTAATCTATGTCTGTCTGTCTGTCTGTCTGTCTTTCTTCCATGCATTTATAATTATTCTATTTGGGTTGAAACGATAGGCGGATCACCCAAAGAAAAATACCCTGTTGACAAACAATTTTAGTTCTACTTTTTCTACTTTTTGACTAACTATAACACCAATCATATGCGTGCAATGCTTCTGGAAGATGTTTTTCTGATAAAACTTGATAATTTTTCCTAATTTTCGTTGGGTTTCACAGTAAAAAGTAGCATGAAATCTCAATGGTAATGGGCACCGCAAAGTCTTCGACCGGGAATCTTCGGCCGTTTCCCAAGCCTAATATACCTCTACAATAGGCACAACTTTCGACAAATTGCACACTCTCCACTAACCCGAAAACCTGGGTTTCAAACTATTTATCTTATGTCATGTTATCTCATTTTTAAGTCGCTTTTCTTTTGTTTGAAATGTAAACCAGCCAAGGCCACCAAGGTAGGCCAGTGAGTTTATACATGTAAATTAAAGAAATTTTTTTTTCGTTAAGCAGCTACGTGATAAATGGATCTGAGCTCGAATGCACTTATTCGGCAAGACTGCCGTTTCGACTGTTAAAAATGTAGTCCATACGATGGGCTCTGGAATAGCGGTGGTCACAAATCCAACTCAACACGTACAGTTTATCATAAATGAATACATGAATAAATAAACAAACAAATATATACATAAAGGCACAAATAAATAAATATCAATATGAAAATAATGAAACAGCAATAATATAATAAAAGATGGTATTCATATTTAAAAAATTTCCCCCTTTCCTGTTTGAAGAGGAAAAAAATTTTTAGTTTGTACTGCTACCCTTATGGCCTGAGGAGTTAGAGAAGGTGCTTTAAACACTGTTTCTCCACCCCTCCCCAGTTAGCTTAACTTGGGTGGTAGGTATCCTACTTCTACCATTAATAGATTAACAAAAATTGAACAGGGGCTGATTTTTTTGGTTGGTCCTTGAAATGCAAGGACACTTTGGTACAAATAGGCCGATGCCAAGTTTCAAAAACGAACTGCCCTTAAAACAAGAGCACACGAGATATAACAGTGACATCGAAGGCCCGACTGGGAAGGCCCGGACTAACTGACCTGGGTAAGTTTTGCTGAAAGAAGGACTGTATTTAGCTTTGTTTGTAAGGGGGGAAAAAATCAGTAAACTATATGATAAGAGCGCCAGCTTTGCATTGAAAACGATTTCAATGGTTTAGGTTAATCGAATCAAAAAGAGTAAGGCAATTGAGAACTGACCATAAGGTTCAATTCTTCACTTGGAACATACATCACACCAGGTTATGTAATACGGTTCTAACAAAGCCTGACACTGAAAATATAAACAACAAATGTCACGACAAACTGTACACCTTTGTTACTTTAGCTTATAGGGTCATCATCCTCGGTGACTTCAGTGGAACAGTAGACTCCTATAATGTCTCCTGTCTTAGCGTTAGAGAAAAATGTGGTATCAGATATCGTGAGACCATTGACGTCCTATCGCAGTAGACTTACGCTCTTTCTCGCTAATAAAACCTATTATCACCTACCTGCAATTGGACGATATGGGTGCAGTCTTTCTAAGGACTGGCATCTAATAAATGTTATTATTTGAAAAATGGATATACAGGATGTACGAGCAATCAAATGGGTTTGCAGCAATGAATCTGGGCTCAGCACAGCCTCACTATTTGAAAGTCAACCATTTAAAGCCAGGCTCACCATAGAAAAGGAAGGATCAAAGAAGAGAATAGTGTAAGCCGGTGAAATATTCTGGTGGACCTTTCGTTAATTGTATCCTGACCCCAGTAATAAGTGGCGCTTTTAAAGAATTTAAAAAAACACAGGCTACATAGGTCGTGCTTGGTTGATGCAAGACCTGCAAATCATGTAGCAAACTTTGGAAAATACTCCGCCATCACTTGTCTCTTGCTGGGTCCCATAACTAGCGAGCTATATTGAATTTGGAAGCGACATTTTACAGATAGCTCTTTCTCTCATGTGCTCCCGCTCGTTTACTCTGGATTTCTCTCCAAAGGCTACGGCCAAACCTTTTCTGATAGTTATGTAGGCTCCTTAATATTTAGATTCTAACTGGTATCCCGTCGGGTTTTTTCTGTGCGTTCAACATTGGTGACTAAAAGGATGTGGTGGCAGAGCCACATTTTAGCAGTTTAGATATTATGATAACTTGGCATTTGTGATCCAATAAATGTGTATTAGTATTTCTCTACGGAGTCGAAGTAATATGCAGGCGTGTATTTTCAGGAGGTAGGATATCAAAAATAAGGTATGGAACACAACCAAGGTCATATAGAATCTCTTGGCCTAATCATTGACAATGCATTCTTCCTAAATTGGTCAGAGAGCTAGAACAAGTACCCAATAGAAATTATAGCATGAAAGAGCGGGGCATTTGTTTGACGTATGTAATAACTCACCGAGGTTTATTCACGGATGAAGTTAATCCCATGGGTATCATTTTACTCCTGAGAAGACCTCCAGAAAAATACTTTGTCAATAAAAATGACAAGAAGGGCATTTGAAAAGAATAAGAAAAGGAGTAAGAATAATGCCTATGATTAGTATGAAAAACTTAACAATAAATTTATGTAACTAAGCTTTCTTTACAATCAGACGGCTGTTTTGAACGAAAAAGCCGTCTTTTGGAAAAAAGAGTTATATAAACTAAATATACTGAAATCAAACGCAGAAATTCAATCGATGAAGATTACTTACTTGCTCTATTCGCAAGTATACATTTAAAACTTCAAGTTTTTCTTGAGTCACACAGTCAAAAAGAATTCTTGAAATCGTCCCTGTACCTTTTTCACCCTGAAATAATGAAAGTGAACAAAGTAACGGCAAACGAAAAAAATCACAAACCAATGGTTTGAAATTAAAATTCTACTGTCATATTTACTTCAAATTCTACATTTGAAGCCATCCACTAAAATAACAAATTATTATTGAATTTTTATTTCAGTAGTATTGTGTTTAGCAGTGCCGCTACCAAGTGATAAAGAACTGCCAACAGAGTGGTCACAAAGCTCCTTACATATTGTGATTCTTGTACTGTAATAGCTTAATAATATCTGGATCTATAGCTTTATGTATGACGGTAGAAAATCTTATTTCAAAAGTTTTGGTCTGATTTAGTAAACTGCTGTAACGCATTCATTGTGATTGGATCTGTGGGATATTAAAATGTAGCCTTTTAATACGACTCTCGTCTTTAAAAATGGCATTTTTCCAACTTTCCCCCCATATTTCTACCACCAAAAATACATTTGAAAATGAGGCTAAGTATTAAATACACATGAAGCTATGTGAGCGAATAAGATAAATCTAACAGTTCCCATCTGCATGTCAAACACTAAATGCTTATTACGAACACGTTCATTTTTGAGCATCAATAACTGGCTGGTATTACTCAAATGAAGTAGTTGCACTAAAAAAATTTGAAGTAAGTGTGTATGTGTGTGTGTGTGTGTGTGTGTGTGTGTGTGCGCGCGCGTGTGTGTGTTACGTATTGAATCAAAAACTAGGCGAAGAGAAAGCTCAAATTTAGTGTCAGGATTCTTTGCAGCCCTGCGCTGAACAAGGGCTACGTTAATTTGTAATATGACGTCTTCAAAGGCCGTCGGGACCTAAAAATGTGGATCAGGCGGCCTTGTAATCAAAGATTAAATCGAAAAGTATACGTTTGCAACCAATGCAGGAAGTTAAAGTTTTGAACATAGCCATTATTAATTACCGACATCAGCGTCAATGGTCTGAAATGAGGCATGGGTGACGCGTGTGGATCCATTATCAAGAATAAAGTCCTACAAGGAAAAACTAAATTCATCCAGTATTTTTCAAATCTTCGCTGAACATAAGCAATATTTTTCNCGGCAGGCGACCTTGAGAAAGTCCCTGCTTAACTCTCTCTCAAATCACTTCAATTAACTTATTATGAACAATGCTCTAAATGATAGACCCCCAGTCCCGGTGAACACCCGGGGGTGCTTAAGAAATCTGCCGGAAGGCTGCTTTGCAGCAAATTTTGCCTCTTGGAATGTGAGAACATTGCATGGGGAGAATAAGATAAACACTGTTATCTCAGAAATGAAAAGATTAAATATAGATGTATTAGGAATGTCTGAAACACATTTGGACATAAATACTCCTGAAAATTTTATAGAACAAGGCCTCACATTCATACACTCTCCAAGGAATGACCTTGTACATAGACAAGGTGTCGCGATTGTCTTATCTAATAAAATCGCCAATTCCCTCTTGGACTACGAACTTGTATCTGAACGTATCATGACTGTTACGTTAAATGCTCTAGAAAAACCTCTTGTAATTATACAAGTCTATGCTCCTGACTCAACTTATGATGAAAATATCATCGTTAACTTTCATAATCAACTCCAGGACATAATTAACACTATCCCACGAAACTATACATATGTTATAATGGGAGACTTAAATGCTAAGATCGGAAGTGAATCATATCAAAATTGGCCTGAAGTTGTCGGAAAGTTCACCATCGGAAACCAAAATTCAAATGGAGAAAAACTTCTGCGCTGAACAAGGGCTACGTTAATTTGTAATATGACGTCTTCAAAGGCCGTCGGGACCTAAAAATGTGGATCAGGCGGCCTTGTAATCAAAGATTAAATCGAAAAGTATACGTTTGCAACCAATCCAGGAAGTTAAAGTTTTGAACATAGCCATTATTAATTACTGACATCAGCGTCAATGGTCTGAAATGAGGCATGGGTGACGCGTGTGGATCCATTATCAAGAATAAAGTCCTACAAGGAAAAACTAAATTCATCCAGTATTTTTCAAATCTTCGCTGAACATAAGCAATATTTTTCCCGATATCATCGTCAGGGGTCACAAATGAGGGATTGTTGGCGCATGTGGATTCATTATCAAAGAGAAAGTCTGATAAGGGAAAACTAAATCCATCCAGTATTTTCCAAACCTGCACTGAAGATAGGCTAAGTTATTTTTTTAAGGGGCACTTGATCAGCAGCCAGGGTTGAAAAAGGGGATTACGTAAGCAAGTTTTTGAAGACAGAAATCTACAATTTATAAAAGAATTTTACATTATGCATTTTGCGACCCCCGAAACATGGAGGAATATCAAAACACAATTAATTTCCATTGTACGTATTTATGTTGAGAGAAGCGATTGAATGTTACTTTGACCACCTTTAAAGATGCCTTGCGCAGGAACTGAAGCCGAATGCTGTTCTCGCTATTAGAAAAAAGAAGAGGGAATTGAGCTCCTATAACAAAGTAGCTTTTTATGGATATGGTTGTATTGCAAGTACAGCATCATAATCTCTGGTAAAAAATTCATAAAGAAAACAGGGGCAAAACATAAGTGGTGATGTACTAGATTTGAATCAATTGGTATAGCTTTCATGGTTACGTTCTTTGATGCAGGTGCTATCTTCTTAATGAGACTATTGTTGAAACTTCATACTTCACATGATGACTTTCCCTAGGCGCCTGCATAAAAAATACCACTAAAATCTACCAAATAAAGAAAAGATCTGGTGGGGAGCGTAGCTCCGAAAGCTAAATTGGTAGAGCAGAACCATTCAAGACAGAAGTAGTGGTTCGAATATTGTATGTAGAACCTTATAATAACTTTCTCAATTTCTCTTCTTCAATATATCAGAAAATCACCAAACACTTCTAACCAGAACTACACAAAGGAGGAGTTTTCAATGAAATACACGTAGCGTACCTTTTTTATTTCCCATAGGGGGGTATGTTATGTTGGGGTGTCAAAGAGAAGGAACTATTAAATTGGACTCATATGCAATATTCTTGCTAACACAAGTTAGAAAAGACACAAGTCAGCTCATGGATGTTTCAATTGAATTGCATCAATTATTCGTCTTTTCAGTGTATAAATTGTATATGTATAAATTTTCCCTTCGTAAAACTTTTAAAAAATCTCAACAGCGATGTAATTTTCTTTACAACGTAGTTAAACCTCATTTCCAATGGAAATGATTCCTGATATAACGTAAACCAATTTCACTGCCAATTTCACCGGTACGAGTGAACCATAAAAGCATTGGCATTTTCATGGTTAAATTTAACTTACAGTCAACGAATTTAGATACTTCATCCTTTTGTCAAGGAGTTCCGTAGAGTAGATATATTAGATCAAAACCCAAAATGCGGGTGAACAAAATACGAAATACAATTTGGAAATAGGTATCTCTTGGAGTAAGGCTGGCATCATTTCCCCATTAAAGAAGAGGTAACAAGGTTTAAAAAGTAACTATGACGAAGATTTTCTCAAGGAGGGTAATAATAATTAGTAATAATAATTAGATAATACCTTGATTTCAAAATATGTTGCTGTCTTTGTACACAAAATGTTTGTCGCGTGCTATGGGAAGACCGGATGTCCACTTTTACTTACCTGACCGTGACAATTACTTTCTGTGCAAAGAATCTCAGAAAATCCGATGACTAATGGATCCGATGTAAATGACTTAATAACTTCTATCTGTAAGAATAAAAAGAATTAAGTAATAGTTTATGATATTACAATGATATGTGATTATGCCTTTATATTAAAAGCGTTTAGAAAGACCGTTACCTTACCATCGGTGGGATTATGAAAAAGGGGTCAAACTCAAGTAACAAACAGAAAAATATTTAATAAAGGGTACCGGTAAGAAGTATCTCACAATACACATGGATTGTATTGTATACTTTGCTAGATTTACAGATCTATATAAAACTTCAAAGCTATTTGAAAGTAGGTAAACAAGTCACCTAAAAGTCTTGTTTACGTTAATGACTCTAAATGATTAACAACATGATGTAACGTTGTTCGGATATTCAACCATTACCTGTTTGAGTTTTGCTGGTTTTTATCCTCATTCGCAAGGGCTTCTAGTCGGAAATGTAAATTGGTGAACAGCATTTTCCAGCATTTTTTGCTTCTTATCTGACTGACTTTCGTTATATCACTTTGTAAACCAAGCTACATTTATTCTATTCTGGAAAAGCAATCTCTGAAATCGGAACCCTATGACATGCAAACTTGCAATATTACCGAAAGACTCTACGGAACCCTGAGATATTTTAAAACCGCTGCCTACTGGCACACAATATACTTCTAAAGACGTTACTGGACTGTATTTTACTACTATTTCAGGGAGCCAATTAGCTATCGGTAAAGTGATATGTTTTAAAATATTTGAGAGTAATAATAATTTTCGATTCTGGGTAATAGAAAAACACAATTCAAAGCCTTAAAATTAATTATTTTTCATCCATTTATAACTACAAGATAGTCCAAAATCCAAAACAGTCAACCATGAAATAAAAATTACGACAAATTTAAAAAACGCTTGCCAAAGAATATAAAAATTATCTAGAGAATTTTCTTTGTTATGGAAAACGGTTTAAAACAATAAACTACATTTGACGTTACATAAATACTTAAAGTAAAATATAAGCCCCGATCTTCAATTTTATGGACGCTTTGCACTTTACTTTCATCTTTTTTAAAAAGCACCGAGTATAGATATTGCTGTGCAAGTTTCCAAAGAAAACGGTGTTGTCAGGAAACTGCCCCTGTTACTAGTTATTTTGTTTTGTTTTGGTTTGTAAATATTGTATCTAGGATTCGTGATTACCGATAATTTCTCTGTGGTATTGACGCAAGTAGACGATTGTTCTCGGCAAGAACTAAGTGAGTCACTTGGGTTAGGTTCAATGTCACGGGCAGTATTGCGTGTGTGACATCGGTAATTTGCATGTAGGCGTGTGAAATTTAGAAATCAATGAAGCCGATCATATTTTNTAATATAATATAATATAATATAATATAATATAATATAATATAATATAATATAATATAATATAATATAATATAATATAATATAATATAATATAATATAATATAATATAATATAATATAATATAATATAATATAATATAATATAATATAATATAATATAATATAATATAATATAATATAATATAATATAATATAATATAATATAATATAATATAATATAATATAATATAATATAATATAATATAATATAATATAATATAATATAATATAATATAATATAATATAATATAATATAATATAATATAATATAATATAATATAATATAATATAATATAATATAATATAATATAATATAATATAATATAATATAATATAATATAATATAATATAATATAATATAATATAATATAATATAATATAATATAATATAATATAATATAATATAATATAATATAATATAATATAATATAATATAATATAATATAATATAATATAATATAATATAATATAATATAATATAATATAATATAATATAATATAATATAATATAATATAATATAATATAATATAATATAATATAATATAATATAATATAATATAATATAATATAATATAATATAATATAATATAATATAATATAATATAATATAATATAATATAATATAATATAATATAATATAATATAATATAATATAATATAATATAATATAATATAATATAATATAATATAATATAATATAATATAATATAATATAATATAATATAATATAATATAATATAATATAATATAATATAATATAATATAATATAATATAATATAATATAATATAATATAATATAATATAATATAATATAATATAATATAATATAATATAATATAATATAATATAATATAATATAATATAATATAATATAATATAATATAATATAATATAATATAATATAATATAATATAATATAATATAATATAATATAATATAATATAATATAATATAATATAATATAATATAATATAATATAATATAATATAATATAATATAATATAATATAATATAATATAATATAATATAATATAATATAATATAATATAATATAATATAATATAATATAATATAATATAATATAATATAATATAATATAATATAATATAATATAATATAATATAATATAATATAATATAATATAATATAATATAATATAATATAATATAATATAATATAATATAATAAAACCACCCCTTTCTCACAGGTGTGAAAGAGGCGGCACCAACATTTAAGGAGTAAAAAAAATCTGACAATTGTTGTAATAAATACAAATTTAATATAATATAATATAATATAATATAATATAATATAATATAATATAATATATAATGTAATATAATATAATGTAATATAATATAATTTAATGTAATATAATATAAAATAATGTAATATAATACAAAATAATATAATATAATATAATGTAATATAATATAATATAAAATAATATAATATAATACAATGTAATATAATACAATATAATATAATGTAATGTAATATAATATAATGTAATATAATATAATAAAATAATAATATAATAAACGTTACTTATTATCATAAATTTTCACACTTTTGCTTATTATTTTCAATTAAGGTTATTTAATTCAAAAGAGGGGGAAAATGTAAATATCCAAAATCCAAATCCAAACAATAAATGTTCTGTATTTTCTTCCTCTGGCATCTTAGTTCGGTCACGTCCCTTATAAAACACGCTTTCGAACAAATTGTATTGCAGTTTATTGGTTCCTACATTAGCCCATCTCAGTCCCCAAAACATATAGAGAAGTAATTTTCTGGCAACTGTAGCGGTGAAGTAGATAGAATTTTGTACTGCTACTCAGCAAATGCAGCACTAATTAACTCTTAACAAAATACCAATTTCGAAAGCTATTAATTCTTTGTATTTACTTTTTCTCAATCAACGCGTTACGTTTGCAGTATTTCTACAATATAAATATATGTGTATTACATACGATAAAAACTTTTTATCGTATGTAACGGACCAGTATTATTGTCCACGGAGTCCTACCTGATTGGTCTGTCCAGAAAAGGTCCGGGCCATAAGATTTTTGTTTCCCTACATTTAACAGAAAAAAATTAACGTCTTCAATTAAAGTGGTTAGTCAAAATAAAGAGTACAATTTGTCATGACCAAGAGTTAAAAAAATCTCAGGAAACAGATAAAATAGGCAACTGCGATACAGCATATATTACCCAAACATAACAGAGCTTTAAAGTGTCTTCTTTAGTATAAAGTTACTCATTTAATTTTCATTAATGCCATATCGTACCACGAGGGTCGTGTAAATTAGTATACACATCAGGCAAATTTGGCATCATAAAGCATGTGCTGCTAAAATTTAATTTTATTTGTTTGAATATGTGTGCAAGAAGCTAATTGGGAAGTTCCAATACGCTTAACCTAAGGAAAGAAAAAGAGAAGTAAGAAGAAAAGGAGAAAATAAAGGCGATGTTCTTTAGTTTAGTAAATCTATCTTAATTAAAATTTTATTGTAGTCATAAATCAATCAAAACAAAAAAATTTTTTAAGAGACTTTGGAAAAAATGTTACGGCCGCAATTCTTGTTCGACTATGGGTCTGGTTGGACTTTTTAGCTAAACAACTTATGGGCATGTAAGAAAAGAGAATATTTTATCTTGATCTTGCCGATTTTGTTATTAGGTAAGTTAAAAGTAAGGCTTCTCCTCTTGTTTCTGGTCATAAACTCTGTACTTGAACTACTTTATTGGCACTCTGAAAGAAAATCGAATTAAAAGGCCCAACTCTGTCTACACTTCCGATTAGCAATCTAAAGAAATTCATTCCTAACGAATTCTTTACTTCACGTAAATCTCATATCTACTGGCTACAATGACACTCTTCTGAGTAAGCAATGCCACGACGTACAGTATTTAAAACTACCAGCAAAATTTTTTTACATATAGCAATTTGAATGAAGGAATTGGTTTTTTCCCGATTTTCCCCTTCATTTACCTGTATTTAGTTGCCGCAGTAAAAGAGTTTATGTGTGTGTATGTGTGTGTGCTTGTGGTCTTCAATGCTCTAATTTAGTAAGTGATAAATAGTTTTATTTAAAAGTTAATATCTACTTCCTTAAGTGTAAATATATATGTTTTTATGGTAAAATAGTAAATACTCACAGTATTTCTAATCTCTCTGCTACTGGAAATGACCAAGAGAGGATAGTACTGCAAGGCCAACCTAACTAAAGCTAAAATTATTTCCATTTCAGAAAAAGACTACAAAATAGCTACTAAACACGTGCCGATGTGTGATTGTGCAGATCAAAGATCTCAATCTATATCAGAGCCACAAATTAAGGTTATTTCATTTTGGGTAAATAAAAACTCCATAGTTACCTACCTTGGGATCATCCCCGTAAGGTAAATATCCAGCTTTCTTCTTTACGTAAAGACATGAAATAATTTGGAGGAACTCTTTGCTGTTAATTTGTTAAAAAATGCCGTTAAGAAAATGAAGAGCATTAGATTATTAACTAAAAATCCAAAGCATATACGATATTGATATCATTAGATGCTGGGTTTTAAAAAGCCATTAAAACCGTAAATGCTTACCCGCGGAGAACACCAAATCTAAAGAGAAACGAACCTTGAAGTTACATACAACAGGAAATAATTGGTCCAACNTCTCAATCTATATCAGAGCCACAAATTAAGGTTATTTCATTTTGGGTAAATAAAAACTCCATAGTTACCTACCTTGGGATCATCCCCGTAAGGTAAATATCCAGCTTTCTTCTTTACGTAAAGACATGAAATAATTTGGAGGAACTCTTTGCTGTTAATTTGTTAAAAAATGCCGTTAAGAAAATGAAGAGCATTAGATTATTAACTAAAAATCCAAAGCATATACGATATTGATATCATTAGATGCTGGGTTTTAAAAAGACATTAAAACCGTAAATGCTTACCCGCGGAGAACACCAAATCTAAAGAGAAGCTAATTTCCGACAGTGAACGATACCTAATATGTAAATGAGGAACACTATCTGTTAAGGTGAAACAATAGATATGGTTGGCCACGATCACAGGGTGGCTCATACTTTTCCAGTTAAAAACGGCTCTAAATTAATTTTATAGTTGTTGGTATTGATTTTGCTAAAATTGCCAGCTCCAGATACTGAACATGGTTTATAAAAGCAAACCGCCTGGAGACAAGTTCGAGCTGATTTTTCTGGCTGACTCTGTTTCGCCCTGTAAACTGACCAAGCTTAAAAAATTAAGAGACATTATCAAAGAATGAATGAAGTTGTACGTATGGCAAAGTGAAGGGGCTACTCCAGCCAAATGTCTATGAATAATAAGAAATCATTAGCATCATTAGAAAAACGCCATAAAGCCTCCCCCCCTAAAAAAAATCCCCAAATCATAAAACATTTAATTACTTTTACAGCACACAAACTCAAACAAACTCAGATATCACCTTTCAATGTTCAGCCTAAAAATCCCGTTTTGTAACGGAAATCGGGAAAAAAACTACAACCAACGAAAAAAACAGCATAAAAGATGCCAAGCATGTTATCTATATGAAAGGCCCATTTACCATAAATAGTACTGAACAATATTTCTATACTAAAAACAATGTTTAAATTTGGGGGCACGTCACAATGATAATCTTCAGAAATTCCAACATTCTGTAAACACTAAGTTTTGTTGTCTCAACAATAACGAAACTGGCTCAGCCTTACAAACATGAGTAGTAAGTATGAAAATATGGTAACATGAACGTTAATTAACGAAGTATACACACACATAGAAACACACTCGTTTGTATGTGTGTATACGTTGAAAGGGGTTCTCATTTAAAAAAATGATGACTTACTCTCATTAAACACACAAAATGGAAATTGTTATATGAAGTGTTATTTTACGCCCAGTAGAAACCGGAATACTCAGATATGGGCAATTGGGCTTTTATGAGCCCTGATATTCTTAAGGTTTGGGGTGCTTCAAGATGCTAGTCATTAGTTGATTAGAAATGATACTGGGACCTTAAGGCTGCGACTAGGGTATGCTTTGCATAAACTTTACATCATATTTATATCATGGTCACTTATTAAAAAACACATAGGAGTTTAAGCAAACCATAAGTATGGCTTTTAAAGCAAGGTGGAAAAAACACTCCCAGCAAAGTAAAGTGAAAAAAGGACTGTCTTTCTGGTCTTTTTCTACTTTCTTTTGCCAATTATCTTGCATATTTAACTGTAGCAAAACTAAAATTACTTCAAGGTGATAATTTCAATAAAGAATTTAATGATATTATATAGAAGGTCTTTTAAGTTGTAAAAACTGTTTTCGGACAGAACCAAAAATTTATGGTAGTACCACAAAGTCTGTTTATTAATTGTTTCAAATAAGTGCCACATTTAGTTATTAGTGCTCCACTTATTACAGTCATTACGACAAGGATACAAAACTGCTTTATCATTTCGCTATCCTGTAACTCGTGAATTAGGTAAGTTTTGATAAGGTTGTATAACAAAAAGGAAACTACCAAAACAGTTACGATCGGATGCCAATTAATGATAAAATCCCCGACGTGGTATCAATAAAGAGTTAAAATGTTGGTGTTTTTAAAAAGAGAAAGCTCATTATAAAGTAATAAGAGTTATATATTATGAGCTAAGTAACTTTTTATCATTACATATTTGATCTTATCTTTCTTTCAATTCTGTCTCCGAAAACACTCAGTATTATGTCAAATTTAATTAAAAAACTAACTGGACATAGTACATTCTAGGTGTTTGGTTGGTGGTCCCTCATACTGGTAATCTATCACATAGTGATATCGTTATACGGGAGTCGACCACCAATGCTCCTTACAGATTGATTTGTTCCAAGTATTTCAGAATTATCAGTTAACTCAAATTTTAGTGATTCGATATAAAACTATTCATGTTTTTGTTTGCTTAAAGATATTTGTAGCTCCTTCAGTTACAATAAATTACCAATAATTATATTCATGTTAAATAATCCTTCTCTTAAGACTTAAAAAAGGTAGACATTTTTCAAACCTCACGTACTTTGTGATTGGTTGTCCATCGAAAGATAGCGAAAGAGACCAGTATCTGGGGCCCAGAACTGAGATCTTTTGAAGGAAAAGGCAAAAAGTAAAAATAAATACGTAAATTTACATTGCAAACTTAATTCTAAAGATTATAAGGTAACTCGAATGAAAATGTAAGGAGCAAAATATTAAATATGAATAGTAATTACTCGTAACTTGGTTAAATAAAATCAATCGAGTAACCAATCACAGATATAGGTCTATTGACATGAGTCAGAAATATAACAAGTTACTAATTTAACGGCATGATTATTTTTCCAACCAAGCTGCCATGTAATATCTAATTTTTTATTTTTCATTTTTTATGGTCAAGACCAAAACAAGGGTAAATACCTCAAAACATTCGGGCCATATGATAGAAAAGGCACTTTGAAGCCAAAGAATTCAACCATCTAGCTGTAACAAGTAACAAACACGCCTCTGAATTCGATCAAGAGCATCCAAATATTATGATGAAGCAGTTGTCAACAAGGAAAAACTGTACTCCGTGCAAAGACAGATGGCCGATTTCTAGTGATACAAAATGGCTCCACAAGGAAAGAACCAACCTTCTCAAAAGGAGACGTAACAACAGATTGAATAAAAGAACCCTAAAAATTAGCTGGAGAAAATGACAAACCAAACAGACTCATCGATGAACATTCGTAAACAAAGAGAAGCAACTTCACTAGCGTTAACATCGGAATGACGTACCTTGAATAATGGAAGGCGATACGGTCTCAGCTTTCTATTTAATGACATCAGTCTCCTTGTAACCGCATCGAAGGAAACCAGCCATTCCCTTCCTCATTCTTTGAAACCCTGAAGGTCAGACTCTAAAGCCTCTGCACATTTGACTTGTTTCTGCAAAGCTACCTTGTGACCAATGCCAGAAAATAATACTTATCTCTTTAGCATAAATATCGATAAATTAAAACAAGTCGTTTGGAAGATCACTGATGTAAAGACAGAAGAAACTTGGACCAAAATTAGAACATTGAGGAACGACAGCATTGATGAAATATTCATCAGATGTAATTTAATCTAGTTTGACACGCAATCTAAGATCTGTTAGAAAAAATGAGAAAGACGTGAATGAAACCAAAGACCCATCAATACCATAATCAGAAAGCCTACGATGCAAGCAAGTGTGCCACACCTTATCAAATGAGTTGGAAATACCCAGAGCTATAGCATCTCCTTTACCAGACTTACCCAGAAATGTATAGATACATTTGGAGATTACAGTCAAAAGGTCACTAGTGCAGAGGGATCCTCTAAATCCGCACCGAGCATCAACAAAAGAACCTAGGTTTTGCAAGATATATATCAGTGGGTTGCTGAAAAAGAGTTGAAGGCCCTTCCTAATAACAGAAAGAAGACTTACAGGTATTTGCCAGGATTGGATGCATCACCTCCAATTTTGGCGATCTAGCCCAGGAGCTTTAGACTTCAATACAGTGGAGTCTAGAATTTGCAATGGGTGAACCGTAGGGTAAAAAATTCTAGGTTACGAATTTGTCTGGAGTAAAAATATGAATTCTAAACACATTGTTGTAAATTACCGATTATATTATCATGATTATATAGGCCAAACGGGAAGTAAATAATTTATGAATAAAAAGGTAAGCAATAACTGGGTAAAACAAAAGTTATTCACGGCAGTATTTAGACCCATCTACTGGATTCTGGTCTACGTAAGGTCTTGCGATGAACGTTAAAATACGTTCTCCAAGATGACATTTCTACCGCCCTAACTTATTAATTAAATACACGCAATGTGATTACTCTATAAGAAAGACATTTCAGATATACAACATTTAATACATAGAATCTTAAAGTCAATAGTTCTGTTCAATCAACTGCCTTCAGTGAATTTAATGTTTTCTTTGAATCTAAAATAAGGAACCGTTACCTTACCTTTTACATTTATTTTCGCATATAACAGAAAATCATGTAAAAAACCTGCAAACACTAATATAAAAAAGTCCTAAGTACTTATGGTGTCCAGTGTAGCCTACGCAGTCTTCCATAATACAGGGTGAGTAGAATCTAGTATGGATCGGATTTCTAAATTCATATCGGATTCATGTCTCTGAAGCTACTAGAACAAAACTACTGAGTGTGAATACCCTCAGAACACATATCAATAGATACTGAAGTACAAATGTGGGAAATAGAAAGTAGCCAAAAAGCTTACCTTCTTAATAAACTGTAATTCTGGAATGAAGCAAGGTGCCAGCAGTTTCAGTGAATATTCAGGGTGTGAATTCGAAGCCTTAAAAATGAGAAATTCATGAATAAGAAGCAATTGTTATTTGTCATTCTTAAAATTTGCTATCTGAGACAGCTCAAGCTTATAACTGCATGGTTTGAAAACTATGAACTTGTTCGAATCACAGGTAAAATATTAGCTTTTAAAAGCTAATGTTAGTATTTAGGCTTTGAGTTTTAAGTTACTTTAAGTTCGAAAAAGTAAAATGATACGACCTATTTAAAAGCGCTTAAAATACAAGTTCCAAAATTTGTCATCAGATGCAACAAAAGCATCTGGAGTGATCAAATGTGGGTCAAAAGATACTAAAACTCTGTCGAGTGCAAGTGACGCGTTTATATATCTCGAAATATGTAGGTTCGGCAATAAAAAGTTGAAAAAAGTAAGCATGGATGAAATATACAAAATACAAGTAAGCAGTAAAGACCAAAAACTGAAGACAAAAATTTAAGTCACCAAGACTAGCAACATCTAAGCGTTTTCTGGAGAACGCCACAACACAGGTATCACCTCGTGTAAAGTTGACCGTCTCTTGCAAACTAAAATAACGAAAAATCTCATATACAAGCCGCCAAATGTCAATTTTTTTTTGTTTTAACGTCATTTTTCCCAAGAAATTGAGGCTCAGATGGTGCCCTTCATAGGGACTTTGTTTTGGCAGTGAGGAGTTTCTTGGCCGGATGCCCTTCCTGACGCCAACCAATGGCTTTTTCTTTTGTAAAGTTCCAAATTCTTTTAACCCGCTCAGGGAATCGAACCCGGAACCTCTTGTATGTGTGTTCGTGTATTTATGTGAAAAGAATTTCCGACACATAAGAATCTAAAAGTCTGAAAGTGCTCTATGCATCCATATGGAGAGCTTCATAAAGAAATTACACACATAGTGATCACCAGCCATATATATATATATACATATAATGTTCAGGGACCCTCACCAAACAAGGAATCGGGAAAGATTGAAGATTACCCTGATAACATAACTTTATTCAAAATACAACTTTTTTGTATTAATCTGTTCTGAGACGTTCTCTTGTAAACTAAATGCCAAGCGGATTACAATTACAAGAAAACAATACTGATCACTTACTTTCATAATTACATTTATTGGTGCATAACAGATATCCTCCGTATCAATATCTCTTGGAATGAGTAATCGCGGCTCACAAGCCAATACATAAAGGTGTCTCAGTGCTTGGAGATGATATCTGGAACAAATAAAGTGGAAAAAATATTTTGAAGTCCTCCCTTTGATACTAGACCATTGGAAAATGTAATGTATTTTTCTGGTCTTACGATTCCAAATTGTTTTGTAATTGTAAAATTGGTTTATACAACTCTGTTGCAATAAAGAACTTTTTGGTCGCTTCAGTCAGTTGAAATACTACTATAGCGTTAAATAGTTTAGTACAAAATATTAGACCAGGGCAGAGGTGACTAAATAGTCAATTGTGAATAAAAAAAATGAGGTGCGTTTGTAGATTATTAATAAGCAATCAATAAATAAGAGCGACTGTTTCAAAAAAGCGATAGAAGGAAGATGTAGGTTTGTCAAATGGTCAAAGCTATTCGAACTGGAAAAAAAGTATTATGTTACACTAATACTACAAAACACAAATACACAAAATACACTTACATACATTACAATCAATCGGCGATTTCTAGGGAAAAAGCGAAACAAAAACTATGGGCAATTCTCCAACTAATTCTGTGTTCGTGTATGCGTTTTATTAAAAATCCAAAGACACCAATGTTATAAATTGGTGGCGAAATACCATTTTGAACAAGAGCAAACTCTGTCCAAGATCACCTCTCTCCACCGTCTGAAGCAAAACAAACTGAGGATATTATGGGATAAGTCTCCGAAGTCAATTAGTAATGCTACCGTCCCTTTACTTTGAACTAGCGGAACCCGACACCAGGTTACAAGTGTGACGCTACCAACACCAACCCTAAAGACCCTGAGTATATACTTTGGTCTTTACCGCTAGCTTCATTGAGATATAACGCACACCTACACCCACCCACCCATATTTGCATACATTAAGGTATAGTTTCTTTTTATTGATTTGAATCAACACTGGACATGTTTACACTGCTGTTGGAAATACAAATACAACTTCCTCAGAATGTCCTCAGAATTGACTGTTTATTAAAGTAACAAAATATTGGTTGTATATAACTACGAATCCAGGACCTTTTACATGTACACGCTCTCCCTGAATTCCTTACTTGCTGCCAGGGTAAACTTAGAAAAACACCGTGTCTTAGACTGCAAATAATTTCACTTAGGTACGTCATGCCCAACCTTTCCTACAAAAAAGTATAAACTAAAGCCATACTCTTTAACTGGATAGTCTACTTTTTTGATGATCTTGTATTCTTTCGGCACCTGACTGCCAACTCTTTACCTTTGTGTTCGCATATATGTTACTTGGGCGATAAAGCTGTATTGGCCCCATCCACCACTCATTTTTAAGTGGCTTCTTTTATTTGATACCACAAGTGATTATATCACTAATACGGCAAGTCTCATTAAATTTTCACAGTGTCTTACAAAGGTATTATAATTGTTGAATATATTGAAATATAATATTATTAGCCGTTTTGGGGGAATTATTAGCTTTCATTTCGATAATGGAACTGAAAAAAAGGTTTCTTCAAAGAGGCTCGCATTCAGGAATTACAACGCAATTTATTACTGTGAGGTGACCCATCAATTAATAAGAAGAAATTGTTCACGAAACCATATTCTCCCATTCCAGCTTAAAATTGAGCCAAATAAAAAATACAAAATTGGACAGGAATTGTGGGTTTCGATTTCGAAAACTGGCTTTCAAGAATACTAGATTAAATATAAGTTCATACCAAAGACGTCAATCGTATACTTATTAAAGCAAAATTTGACCCACACAATCGTAAAACCAAGAACCGTAGAAAGGGTCCTATTTCTTTATATATACATAATAAACTGTTTATACCCATATATTCATATTGGCAGCGCGGGTAACCTGATGTAATATTAAAGTCATACGAAAACAAATGTATGTAACTCACATCAAAGCTTGTGTATTTGTGTGTGGGTGTGTACGTTCAATATTCCATCTCACATCTAATTATGTACCTGCAATCTTACCCTGAACTGTAGGACCAATAGGTGGGGGTTGTTTTATACTGAATCGAAAGAAAGTTCATTGTCACGACTGAAGAGGGCACAAACAACAACTAAGTGCTAATTGTACCATAGCTGACCGTAAATGTCCCTACGGTGATAAGAAATTCATTCTCTGTAATGTCTCAAGTACGCAGGCTTGTGGAATTATTCGAAAATTTTGATTTCCCGGAAATGCCTGGAAGATTTGTTACTTCTTATTTGCATCTTCTTACCACGGAATGCCCGCTTATTTAACTCTTCTGATAATTGAAATTACTTGTTATCCTCTTAAAGCATAAACCAAGACGACAAGAGAGCTAGATAATACAACTGGAAAGTAAGTATAAGCTAAGCAAAGAGACCGTCTTCAGTGAGATTAGATCTAAGCCCCAAAGAGCAAAAGGAATTGAATTGGCAGGTATTTTAACACTTTCAACGGTTCATTTTTAGTACGGCTGTAACGACTTCTAATGGACAACCAGCATGGCATTGCTATATAACAAGCACCGGTCGATTGTTAATTGTTGTAAAATCCATCAGAAATTTTGTCACCAAACTGATAAGGGTAGATGTCTCTTTTAAGTAAGCATGTGATAAAATTTCGTCAATTAATATTTTCTTCCCTTTAAATAAGCGCCCCCGAATCCAGGCTTTAAAAAAGGGAGAGGCATAAATAGCACATGAAACCGAATATAACATGGAACTCTAGCAAATAGTCAATAACAACTGAACGTCTTAATGAAATCAATACTGTACTCGTCTTACTGTGGTGTACTTTTCAAACTAGAGCACTAAAAAATTATTTCACTGACTTAAGCCAGCCTTCTTACAATAGCAATGAGTCATGGAATGAGTAAAAACAATTCAGTTTAAAAGAAAATATTACCTATTATCCCTACTAATGCTTGGAAATTTTGGGTACACCGCACACAGCAGAACTGCAATGCTCAAGTTACTCGTTGTTAATGTATACCTAGAAAAACACACAGAAATCCAGGTTTTAATATAGATACAGCAATAGCTGCCGAATTCATGTTCTGGGTATTTTTAGAAAAGTACGTCTGTCAGTAAGATGCAGAAAATAGGTCTTGATCCTGACATGCCAATGGTAGCGTACATGTTCATGATGATACAAGTTAGTAAATGTCAAAATACACCAGTCATATACAACAAAGTCCGATATATCTTCCTTATTTTCCTCAGCTTACTACAAGAATTACGACTGCCACTTTCGTTACTGCTCTTGCTGCTACTACTACTGCTGCTATAACAACTACCACTACTATTACTACTACTCCTATTACTACTACTACTACTACTACTACTACTACTACTACTACCACCAATACTACCAGTGCTGCTGCTATTACTACTATTACTATTTCTATTACTACTACTACTACTACTACTACTACTACTACTACTACTACTACTACTACTACTACTACTACTACTACTACTGTTACTACTGTTTTTACCCATACTACTGCTGTTAAAACGTTTGGTACTACTACTTCAGTTACCACCATATTTACTACCAGCAGTATTGCTTACAGCGGGAATTTGACTTACATCTTTAATACTCTTACTATATTTTCTTTTTCTTTTAGTACTGCCACAAAAAAATCGTCTTCTGCATCTCTTTTCTCCCTTCTCTTCACTTCTCCTTGTTTCAAAAAGCATGTAAATATAACACCAACTGCTAAAGCTTCTACTTAAAAAAATGTAAGATTAATTAGTATCACTCATATTGTACTATGTCCAAATAGGTTTGAAATTCTTAGTTTCTACAACAATTTAATTCAATATCGCACGAAATCGAACCTTTCGAGAATAATAACTGGGAAAGAGAACATTAAACACAAAAATTAAACACATTTTTAATATTAGTCGAAAAACAAGGGCACATTTCTAAAGAAAGAGTCAAAGATTTTAGTCCGCAAAAAATAACTTTATGATAAATAAAACCACCAAAAGCTCATGCATATTTATTTAAGAAAATGACGGTTGAAATTTCTTAAACAATTTAATATATTGATCCTACTTTCCAAGGGTTATCATCATAACCTGATGATGACCTTTGGAAAGTAAGATCGTCATTCTTCAATCATTCGTCCATTCCAAAGGTCATCATCAGATTCTAATAATGACCTTTGGAAAGTAGGGTCAGCACATTAAATTGTTTCAGAAATTTCAACCGTCATTTTCTTAAAAAAATATGGGTGAGTTTCTGGTGATTTTACTTCAAAGAATGAGCTGCTTCAAAACTAGCCAAGGGCATGGAAGTTGGAAGTGGACGTGGAAGTGGACGTGGAAGTGCTGTGCTTGTTACATTAAAAAAGTATTGACCACAATTAATCTCAGAATTAAAAACAGTTAACACAAGTACTTTGTGTACCTAACTCAAATGGATCCTTACCTGCCACCCCCTAAAAACAGTAGGCCAATGGCCATATGAACTGCCATATGGCTTCCATATGTAACGTCAGGAGTACATCTTTTATGTAGTTGCCTGGCGATACGAAGAACTTCCAGATTGCCTGATCCAGCCATAACCTTGTCAAAATAATAAAAAACAAAGGACCTATTTAGCTATATAAATAATGCTAATTGAAACCAATCGTCATTATAACCACCTGTGTCCCTACAGTACTATCCAATCAAAAGTACCCTGCAATTTTGCTTACAATATTGGGATACGATATGGGATATTATAATAGTAAAATACGATGGGTATTTTGTGATAGGTACGGTATAACATTCATTTAAATTTATTTTTCTTCCTCCGAGAATTCCCTACGTTCAACAAGTTACAATATATACTTAAACCAACTTTGAATCGGTCTGATAAAAAGCATTGGGTATTGTAGTAGAACAATTCTTTATTTTGACTTCAGAAATAATGATATTGGGAAATACCTCATTTTTCCTTTTCGGACTTTGTTGCCTGGGGCACCACTTGGGAGGCTACCATACATACACGGTAAAATACTACGGGGAAAAAATATCATGTTTACCTGTCTCTAAATGCAAATTTAAAGGCATCTACTCTGTGAAACAGGGGTGGATATGGAAGAGAATCACAAAAAAGGTAACAATTTAAACTAAACGATTAAATATAACAACTTAACAGGCAGAAATATGTTGTAAACAGCAAGATATTGTCCTGAAATGGCCGTGAATTTATTCTCCCAGAGATACCTTGAATTATAATTTATTGTATTGAAAAATACTAAAAAACCTGATCGGCCTCTACAAGAAAAAATCTCTCCACGTATTTCATATTCATTGTATTTTACAGTATTTCATTTAAAAATTCACACGATGAAATGGGTTTTTTATACTGAGAATACTCCCTAAAAGAAATCTTTTTACTATGGAGCTGTAAAAGGCTGTAAGACAACCCGTGTACCTCTTTGGACACTATTTGAAATAGCCTTTTAGAGCACTTCTTAGATCTGCGACCGGTACGGGGTCCTGTGGTGGACCTCGAAACGTTTGTTTTAATAATGCAGAATGAAAAGAAGTCAAAACTCTCCTACCCAAATAGACGGCAGAACGCAAATAGCTGTTATGGAGCATATTTGGAGATAATATATTTGAAGCATGTATTCAGATACTGAAAATGTTTTCATCTGACATTTTTCTTTCTTTACAGTAGGCATATTTATTTGTTACATGGTTTATAGATCTCCTAAAAATTACATTACTTTTTTACTTCAGTAGCTTGTCTTCATTCTTCAAAACGAGCAGTGTTTACAGGTATAAAAGACACCATACACCCAGTGCATTTTTGAATGGAAAACAACAGAAAAGGCAATTTTAACATAGCTTTTCACAAGTACCTTCTGACAAAAAGGAACTTTTTTTCAGGTTATATAGCTCATCACACAAAAAAGCACTTCGTCTCACTTTTTGGAATAGTTTTGGAACAACTCCACATAGAGAGGGCTACAGTTAAAATGGGAAGTACATTTACTTACCATGGAGAGGGCCAATAAACAAGATATAAGACACATTTCTACCACAGAATGTCCAATCTACAATAAAAAGAATCAAATTTCAAGTTAACTATTGTCATGCTTTCCTTGCACAAAATGCTGATTATAATTGTCTCCCTAGGCTACTTATTTATAAACTTTCAGATCCCCTTACACATTTTAACAGGGAAAATATTGTTACCGTCTTTAAAGCTCTACTGTCATTGTTAAATATTCATTTTTGCCAATAGTTTTATCGTCAAAAATTGCTTACACTTGGGCATTAAAACCCATTAAGATACTTTACTAAGTGTAAAACTGTTAACATCGCTCTATTCCATGCCTTAATTTTTACCTCGCGAGACATTATGTTTGGTATGGTTTTCTACACCACAGCAAACTAGCAAAAGAAGAAAGAGGGGTGACACAGTTGACCAAAGCATAAAAAATGTCCTAGCAGAATAGTCTAATGGGTCATACAACTTTAGATATGAAGCGCTCCTTTTAACTCGTAGTAATTAGTAATGAATGGCCAGTAGGAGCCAAAAATATATTTCAAAAAAATAGTAACAAAAACTCTGGTGGAGAAATATGACGTATCAGGGCAGTCCAAATCGTAGGGCGTGGTAAAGAACCCTATAAAGTTCTGGCAACAATTGTGTCAAAAAGCAGGAGTTCCGTAGTTACAATGTCAACTAAATATGGAGACCTCTGGAGCGATCCAAAAAGGTGGCCACTATTAGGAAAAACTTAAACCTCAATGCACCCAGAAAGCCGGGGAGCCAGCTAGTCAAAAGTTATACATTTTCGATCGACACTTGTTGAGTATCAAGGATATCAACGTTTGATAAACATCGTATGAGAAACAAAAAAACCAGGAGCCAATAAAATTCTATAGTTTTTCGCTACTTCTTTTAGTACCAACACTATTTTAACGCTAGACTTGCTAGGCACTGTCAATTGCCCGACGGCAAAGTTGATAAATCTCTAGCAAAAGTATCATAAGCCTTGGCCATATGATTTTATACGAAATGATAGGTTTTTAATAATAGAATACAAAAAGAAAGAACCCGCAAGAAATAAAACGAACTGGATGCTTTCAGATTATACAATGATTTTACCATTGCACCATCTGATAGCAAATGTGTATATTTAATTAAGTATGTTTAAATAGAAGCGTCAGTCTCGGGGCCAATTTATTTACACTGTATCAATCCAGAAACGATAACAACAAACTATTTTATTGATCTCTTGTACAAAGTTATTTGTCTGCTATAAATTTAAGTATTCAAAACAAGAGAATAAATGCAATACCTTTTCAAATAACGGGCTGGCTAACTGCTTCTTAAAATGGTTTGTACATGTTAGCTATAGTGAAGGGAAAAAATGGTGCTTGTTAACTTATTAAATCCAAAAAATGGTACTTTGATAAGGCGAACAAAATATATAGGTATGCTCTTCACAACTCCTATGGAATGAGATAAAATCAAACATTTCCATAAATTTCAATCAAGTGTCATAAAGCAACAGAAATAGTTACCTTAAATGACGTAGAGCCATAGTTACCACTTGTGCAGTAGAACTAATTTTCGTTACCAGGTGAAAGAGGGTTCCCCAAAGTGGTAGATACGATATTCGAGAGGCTTCCGTGTGGACATCAGTTGTAATCTTGCTGGCAACAATATTTATGCTTGACTTTCGTACGTGTCCATTAATTACGAGCTAACATTTAATATCTGCTCAGATAATGGATTGCAAAGCTCAACACTCACCTTTCGCTCTATCAGAAACAGATACGATATCTGACACGGTGGCATCACACACACACAAATGCAATCCAGGTGAAAATGACTAAGTATTTCACTCCAATTAAACTAGGACTAATTATTAAGGGTTCAAAGTAGGATCCATCCTAAGTGACCCGGTAATATTTTCAACCTTGTCATTACGCTAGTGGTGGTAAAAAATCATCTTTTTCATAGTGCCACCTTGAACGGACCATGTTTTCACACAAAATGGTAAGAAATGCTCATTTTTTTATCACCTTTCTACGAATAGTCCCATATTTCTGGCAACGCTCAAATCACGTAAACAGAAGTTTGACCGCCAAGGGAACTTTTATTTCAGTGCATGGAATGAAAAAATGGAATGACAAAATGCTTCGTATTTAATAAAGCATAAGCTGCAAGCAAAATATACACTCTGAAACAAAACACTTTCCAGCTCAAAATGAAAGAAAAAAAACAAAACCCAGTATATTTCCGATTATTTTTTAAGCTGATTTTCACGAAACCCCTAATTTTTTTCAGCTGTTTCTAGCTAGGATGGCCACCTGTTCTCCTCCCTGAAGAGTAATATTGTTTCTGTTTTAGGCTCCACATTANGAACTTTTATTTCAGTGCATGGAATGAAAAAATGGAATGACAAAATGCTTCGTATTTAATAAAGCATAAGCTGCAAGCAAAATATACACTCTGAAACAAAACACTTTCCAGCTCAAAATGAAAGAAAAAAAACAAAACCCAGTATATTTCCGATTATTTTTTAGCTGATTTTCACGAAAACCCCTAATTTTTTTCAGCTGTTTCTAGCTAGGATGGCCACATGTTCTCCTCCATGAAGAGTAATATTGTTTCTGTTTTAGGTTCCACATTACCTGGAAATAGGCGCATGCACCAGCGCCAGTATGACAAAATGAAACAAACACTGTTTACAAAATGAAACAAACACTGTTTACAAAATGAGGAAAACATTGTAAGACGTCATTTCAAAATGAAGTACGTCGTGTTATGCAAGGTGTACTTAACCCATGTGACCTTTTAAAAAGTTCGTAAAATTACAGTGTTAAATTTTACATGTATGTGGTATTTTTCGACATTTTTGATGTTTCTGTGATTAAAAGGCTGTGAATTCCATTAGTAGAATGGCTGTCAAGAATGTGCCCCATGCAAGTCTTACAGTTTTGGAGTATTTTTAGGTTTTTAATTGGTTTTTTTGCTTGTTCTAAGGAATTTATCTCGGAAGAAAAAAAATGCTATTCTGGATACGGTTTTCAAAAATGTGTTTAAAATTAATGTACGTCTTACAGTTTTATCAAATGCAATGTTCATCAACCATTCATAACGTTGAAACTACTCTGGGTTTTTTTTAGCAATATTTGGTCGCTTTTTAGAAACACACTTATGAAAATAAAAGGATCCTCACGAAAGGATTACGATGGTATGTATATATCCTATCCCAAACCAATAATTTGGCTACAATTTTAAGACTGTTTCTAGTGGCTACCAATTTTCACATGTACTTAACAATATAGATTTTAGTATTCTTATATTCTTAAAACTGATTAACTTGATATTGGCACGACGGCACTGCCTTGCTGATTACCTCGCAGCCTCTGCTTGTCTAATGATTGTTACACAAAACATGAAGGGGGTACAACGTGGAACAAGATCCTAGAACTCCAAGATAAAGAGTCTCAATCTCTATAAACTGAGTTAGTCGGATTGATAACAAACTGAACAATTTTCATTGTTTTCAGATCCAAGTATCACCTTCTTGTGTCAAAAGCAACATTTGACTAGGTAATTACTCATTAGTTTGCAGAGCTATTAAGAAAATAAAAGGAAAAGAAGATATTTTCTATCCCAGACAAATACCCTACTTTTAGGGGCTAACCGATTTTCAAAGGTGTACTTCACAATTTGGATAGTAGTACGTTTCCTCACTTGCTTCGGAATATAACTATAAGTGAGTGAGTTTGTGAGGATGGGAGGAAGTGGGGGGGAGGGGGATATTATGGATGTTTAGCTTTACTGATAATACGGCTGCTTTAGCAATAAATCCATATTCCCGGATTACGTTTTTTAGGCCAGTATGCTTATATGGCCCTTACTAACCTAATAATCTTCAAAGACTACCAGACTCCACAGTATTGGTTTCATCTGTTAAACTTGATGTGACCTAGGAAATTTCCACTGTTAATACGCCTACTATTCTTTTTGACGGTTTAGCTATTGCCTTATTACTTTCCCTATAGCAGTAAGGAAAATTTCTAATGGCAAATTAGAACTAAAGAAACGAAAAAGGAAGTGACCTACCAGGGTATCAAATGCATCCTTGTTGTAGCTACCAGCAAATTTTAATCCAATTGCCATACAGGACCCCGTAATTATACAACTATGACATTGCCTGTAAAGAAAAGGAAGTCAAATTTAGTAAAATTCGGGGGAAGCATTGCAATGACATTATTCATCCAAATTTTCTAGCCATACGTTTGGCATAAATGGGTGTCGAAGAAAAAAACAAAATATTAATTTATCGGTGGGATTGTTCCCTATCTTTTTTACTTTACATGTAAACAATTGATGATTGCAGTCTAGCATTCTTTTGTACACAAGAATGGGTACACGGTTATCTTTAATGATTGGAGTCCTACTACAACGCCTTACTGCAAACTAATACGATTGTTGTAGGTATTAGTGATATCTGAGCTCTGTTTTTGTAAATAACAAGGAACATACGATTCTTTTTTCTAAAACAATCAAATAACAGTAACGTCCCTCTGTTTATTTCGCTGTGAAAACAACTCAGTAAGCACAAAGGTTATTTTGTGATTAAAATGGTAAATACCCTTTTTGACGTTCAAAATGTGAAAAACCATTGGGTATCTTAATGAGGCATGGGTGTTCTCATGTGTTCATGGTTGGTACTTACTTTACTCACTACAAGTGCATGTGTCTGTACTGATACATGTATATCATTCTATCTGCCAGTTTGATCAAATATCAATTTCTCATTGTTTTTTCACCTTTACTACTGCATAAGGCCAAACACATATTTCTGTAAATGATAATCGCTAAAAATTGTTTTTTATTAATGTATACTTATTACAAATGTCGAGGTTTCAAAATAATTTACGCCAGCAAAGCGTAAGTATTAAAAACTAGCAACGCTTATGGCCTTGGCTACTGCAAATGACTTTAGCTGAAGCTCAATAACCCATGTCGTAGCTTTCACACACCAATGAGAAAAAAATCCCCGGGGATTACGTTCTGGACAGAGAGAACATTTTGGACCAGGTTGTGGATTTCACACCGGGGTTTAATGAGCGAGAAAATATGTGGAGCATTTCTTGCTCGATGGCATCTTTTGGTTTTACGGCTGATATGTTCGGAAAAAAGTTGAAAACATATACCTGCTTTCGACGGGATTTTCTACAATTTGGCTTAAAATCCAATAAGTACGAGGTGCTTACAATAAAAGCCCCTTAACGTTTATTTCAATGGCCAGGTGCTTGTTTCTTTCTAATCACGTGCAAGGAAACGATTGGAATATTGGGCACAAACATAGTTTGTCTGAAGGCAGACAGACATGAAACTTTGACTAATGATTTATCAACCTGAGTAAACTCCACTAGACAAGTTACTGTCATTTACCAGAATCTGAAGTTATTGTACCGACCATGATGGACACGCTACAACAATGCTCGCCTTGTCCCTTTTCAAAACTAGCTGTTTCGACTCTTAACTCTGTTTAAAACTTAATCTTGTGCCACAATAATACTTAAGTTTGACGGCATATTGATGGGAAAAATTAGTTTAAGCCAGTGTCGCAGCTAATACTTTAAAGCTGCGGTAGCTTTGAAAACGGGTGTTTCTAAATGTCGAAAGTGTTGTTGTGATATGGGGAAAACAATGTGCAAAACAAGTTTTTGCTGCCGTAAATATTGTAAAAAACTTTGTGGACTTAAATAATTGTAGAATAAACAATTTCTGATTGCTTGGGGTTTTTTTATAACCCAAATATCTTTTAGGTATAAGGAAATCAACCTTCCGACAACTCTTTGCTGTTAAAGTAGCGTAGATGTTCAGAGGAACACTATATTCCATTAGTATTGTGAGGTTGAGATAAGTTATAAATATTCTGATAAAGCTTTCCGTAAGTCATTTCCACATTGTACTACCAATTAACTGAGCCTAGAACAACCACTTACCCGACTGTTTCTTTATCAACATCCCCTGTCAATTGTTGGAGGTTGTCAATTCCAAGTATGTTACATATTTCTTCATTTTTGAAAACCTAAAATGTTATATTCAACGATGTTTAAGCCTTTGTCGTCACAAATTAACGTTTGTCTAACAGTCTATATTAACAACAAACTACTAAACACAAGTTGTAATACTGTCTTAGATTAATGTAAAATTTGCCGATAGTCTTCTAGGGTTTAAGAATTTTTTTCTGTTGTATTTTGTGCTTGGTTATTTATGCTGTTGCACATTTTATTTGCTGCTGGTGTATGAATATATCACTCGTTGATGGGCATCGCAAGCATCGCATGGCAACTTACTGTGTTGTTCGATATATAAGGCATTTTTTGGAATTTTTGGTCCTAAAAACGTATGTCGGCTTAAACACCGAGAAAAGAGAAGGTTAAAAATAGTATTTTAGCGACATTCTTGGTAATATTCCCTTGTGTTTTGGCTATAACAATTAGGCCATTTAACGCACTTCTAGGAAGGATCGTTCATACATATGCGACCAAAAATAACCATTTACAGTACATGTACTGACATCCTCTGGTTTCCTCATGACCAGAAACTGATAATTTACGGCACTTTTTGCAAATAGCTCAATATTTGTGGATCAGAAATAAAACACGTTGAAAATTTGAGGTCAGCTGAGACATCGCGTATTGGGTCAAATGCGAATTTTTAAGGAAAATTGTCTTCGGCATAAACACTGAGTCAGTTTATGTACCCGGCAACACGGTATATCTCCTTCGTGTTGCAAGAAAAATATGTGCCTAAAACTAAGTCAAGTTTCTTGCAAGAACAGTCTAACACAAAATAATAAAGAATTTTCCGTCAAGAAACTCTAGGTCGGTTAAGTATTGGCAAATAAATTTTCTCGTGATATTTTCTCAGCCACTGATCCTAACAAATCTAAAGTAAAATAAAGGCACAGTGATCACAGTAACGGCATGAACATCTTAATAAATCTTTTTACGTTTTTGAAATAAAGGTTTTTTAATAGCAGCAAATATCTCGAATACTGTACTTCGTTTCCAATAAAAAATGTTTATCACACCATTTGAAGCCAAGTGAAGTAGTGACACCAGTAAGAAGGTTGGGGAGCGTTTGGCCCCAATGCCCTTTAGGGCCATAGTTACAGTTTATTTATGTCAATGGTAAAAATAACGGGGGCAAAGAAGGTGAAAACTGAGGCTTCTTGGATTGTTCAGTCATGTGTTTAAAACTTAGAAGTCCGAAATTATCTGCTGTCTGTCACGGAAGCTTTGAAGTAAGCAATAAACCATAAACTACAATAGTCAGATATTCCACAATTTAATCTTGTATCTTAATATTGAGTCATCAAAATTTTGATCAAGTTTAAAGCAAAAAGGTAGACGGTTTGTCACACAATAACTAAGACCCCCTCGACACTTCAAATTTCTCCTAAATCTAAAAATCTTTGCCGTCCCAAAGGCCTAGAGGAGAATTCCATCATCTTCATTTTCCTGCTAGATAACAAAATTTATTCTAGTTTTTGTAGTCTACTTTTTGTAACATTCAGTGCTGTTAAATCTGCATACCAAGATTTTCCAGAGCCATGTCCTGAATCGAAAAAAGGATTCTTTGTATTGCGACTTTCTACTTTCTCTTGTAAGCCAAGGCATTTAAGATGGTTACTTTATACCACAATGTCATTATTATCAATCTTTGATCTTAGAGTTTTGATCTTTTATTTATTTTTTATACGTCTCAAGAAGCAAACCAAAAAGCTAGATTTGCTGGAACAAACGGACAAAATTGCCAATTGTTATTTACAGTAAACTACAAACTCGTTATGCACAAATGCTCTTTTATTGGGACTCGAAGAAGGTAAAGTAAGGATTCATTTTACAGACATTAAACATTGTAACGGAAATCACATTTATTGTGCCTTATAGCTTCATCCAGCCGTTACAACCAAAATCCCAGAGTTGTCCAAAGTGAGGGCCATGTTATCAAAAATCGAAAACAGTCAGACACTTTTGTCTTCAAAGCACGGGCAGTGAAAACGGTAAACATATATGAAGTATATTGAAAGGCGTACCTCGATCTGCCAATAACAAAAAAGCACGGGCAATGAAAACGGTATACGTATATGAAGTATATTGGAGGGCGTACCCATATTTTTTAACAGTGAAGTGACCTTGTCTACTCGTTGATTAAGAATACGCAAATCGAATTTATATAAGTTACTGTCTGTGACAAAAGCCCCAATAACCATTAGCAACGCTGTGTTTTACCTCAAAAAGATGTGAATTTATCCAGTCAGTCGAAGGAACAATGAAATCCCACATGATCAAATTTCGAGCAAGAACCTGAATGGTGAGAGGGCAAAAAAGACTTGGGAGTAAAAAATTATACAAAACAATATGACTGGGTCGTTTACAAGGAAGATAAAAAATTAAAGATCGTACCTCGTACAAACGTGAATATAATATAATATATCCGGCAACGACTGTTAACGAAATGTTATCTGCCATAAGGGTAGATATAGTCTAGCATTGTATACATCCAAACTTCTTGACAATCAAGATATTACTCAAATACCACGTAGAATTGACCTAAACTAGTGTAAAATTCAATGCTAATACACTCTAGGCACAGAGAGACCCACAGATCGACAAGAAGGAGAACCTAAACAAAGATCAACACTTCTGCTATACGACAGAGATATGTGTGCCGCATGTGCCGTACTTTGCAGTCAGTGTTGGTCAGGATTGTTTTCTTTCTTTTCTTAACTGTCTGTTCGCCTTTAAACTTATCTTTAATTCAGAATTCAACAAGCACCCTGGGATTAAAAAACCTTCTTCAATATTCTTGAGTACATCCAAACTTCGTGCTTATTCCTAACGCTTTCATATACTATTTAACACCTTTTTGGACTGTTTTTAATATTCAAATAATGATTAGTATAATGGGGGTATATATTTCCAATAATCTCTTTACCTCTCCAGCTTATTCTTGTTACTTTTAATATCTTTTCATTCTCCTCATCTAATAATCTTCTTTTAAACTATTATAAATACTGTTACCACGACTGCCAACATTGCCATCGTTGTTATTACATTTTCGTCTATGGAATCTTCCTTAAAGTACTGAAACCTTCGATATCGCATTCCCAAGACAATACTTAATTATTATGAATACCAGAATCGATCACGACAACAAATTGTACAACCTGGGCATGATCACTTTAGAGGGAATTCAAAAGCTTAGATCTTAGATCCCCTTTATGCATTAGTATTGCCAATTTTTATACAAATAATGTTAACTGTTAATGACCTGTACAAGAAGACTACTTATTACACAAATTCATAGTCATGTCAATTTATTCAACAAAACGAGTCCTAGTATTTTTATGTGTATCTTTTTAGTCTAAAATATTGCTTGACAGAGGAAAAGCTCATTCACAAGCATTTTCTTTAAAGACTACGGAAACAAAATCCACATTTCCTTTCATTCAACGAATCCTTTGCCGGGCCGGTGATGGCAAAGAAGAACAAAACCACGTGCCATTAATACAATAAAATCAAAATGGCTGAATCACAAATATGCAAGAAAAATAAAAAAACAAGGAAGAGCAGGGTTTCTACAGCTTTATGGCAGTTGTTTTGGGCAAATGGCAGAAAAAACAGGCAACAAGAACTGAACATGATCAAATAAACAAACCTTAAGAAGCAAATGGTCTGGCTTTACTGTTTCCAATAACGTTATAGTGTCTGATGGTTTTAACCAATCCGCAACATTCCTTCCAAAATAAAAATGTGTTTTAATGGGTAGCAATAACTGTTTTACATTTGAAACTAAAATTTAAATACTTCTTAACCAATATTTGAATACTACAATATAATGCCATTCTTGTTGGTCAAAAATTCTTTATAATGAGTCATAAAAGGGTACATGCGAGGAAGATGATGAAGATTGATTTCTTGAATAAGAAAAAATTCAGGTTTACCAACACCGGCTTGATTTCCGTGGTAAAAAGTAGAAATATTATGTTCTCTGTGAAATATTTTCTCAGTGATAAAAGCAAAGAAAAGAACTTGAAATACCTAACTGTTGATAGTGAACACAGTGTTTTTACTCAATCTTCAGACAGTACTGTTTCGCCCTTTGTGGGCTCACATCACTCTGACAAGCTGAAACATAACTCTCAGGCCACGTTGCCGGAGCAAACACAGCCTAAACAGTTACTGTAGGATCTTGTCTGAGTGCTCAAACTACGCAAGGGCAGTGAGCTCAGCATTAAACATTATCATTATCATAACACTGTTTGCAACTGGCAATTTTCTTTTAGACTAGATTCCTACAAAATCCTTAAATGAACTGTTGCCAAATTTCCAACAGCTTCAAAGTCTCACTACTAAGCAAATGTTTTTATAGGCTATCATCATTATAAAAGCCATTAAGCTTCTATGCCCCTTAGGGTGGAAGCCTGTAAGCAACTGCTTGGAAAATGGGATATTCATAAACTGTTTGGACCCGTGTTTTGTGTGTTTGTATGTGGTCAAGTCGTAGCTCTCACGGACTGATATATTTTTCAAGTACCATAACTGGTAAAGTAAGTCTACAGCTTCGAGGCACTATGTCAAGTTATTTAGCGGGAAGTCGTTTTATGTTTCCTCTGCTTTTATCGTCATTTATATCACATTCTGTTAGTCTCTGTTGGGAGTGTCTTTCTTAAACAATACCTTTTGGCAGGTGTTGATCACTTAAAGCTTGTTTCCATAGAGCTGCAATTTCCGCTGTAGCGGAAAATGCGCTTTAGCTTTTTCCGCCTAAGCCTCAAGCCATTTCCACACAGCGTATTTTTTTCTTGGCGCGTTTTCATGTGAACAAACATGACAGCAAAAACAAGAGGTTTCTCTTGCTTCAAAAGCAAAAATTGATTTTAATATTGCTTGTATTATTGTGTCGTAAACAAAGACGCCCTCAGAAAGGAATTCAAAGACAAAGGAAATTCTGGATGAGAAAGCTATTACAGGAGAGAAGAAATAAAGGCTTATATAAGGTTTTAGTACAGGATTTAATGCTGTTTGACAATGAATATTTCTTCAAAGCCTTCAAAATGCTACCTAGGCGATTCGAAGAACTTCTTTCGTGGGTTGCTCCTTTTATTTCGAAATCATCTAGAATTCGCGATGTTACAGGACCAAGTGAAAGGCTTTGTATAACATTATGGTACCTATCAAGTAGCGATGCACAAGTTTTGTTTTTGTTGATAATGTACGATACCAGAACTGGCAGATGAAATGACCGAGGTATCTATCGTTATTATTTTCTCCTGTTGATGTTTCTGTTCTGCTTCCTTTTGTTCCTTTAAGAATCTTTGATAAATTTCCTCATTATAATTGATATCCTCGTTTTCTTCATCCTCGTCAAAATTTGTCGCGACATACCTATTCGCCGCCATTTTGTTATCTGGAAATATTATGTTTTTTGATGACCGTGCAAAAATGTTAATACAATACAAGATTACGTAATGTCTCAAATACTGAACTATCATTGGTCCTTAAACTCAGGCGGAAAAAAATACGTTCAAAAAGTAGAACTACTTCTACTTTTTTTAAATGCTCACGAGCAGCTCGTGAGCATAAAAAATCGCCTGTCCAGCGGTATTTTTAAAGCAATGCACATGCGCAATAAAAAAGCTCGTAAGCATTTTCCGCTACAGCGGAAAATGCAGCTCTATGGAAACAAGCCTTTAACATGTGCAAAGAGTCTCAGCTTCCTTTGATTTGAAGCACTGACAAATGATATGGAAAAAGGTTAGAAAATAATGGGTTTTTATTTTGATTATGTCAGCGACTTTACTAAACCAAGACGGCTGAAAGAGAAGGCCAACGAAAATTAGAGTATTTTATATATACAGAAAAAGAAGAAAAAAAAGAAGCCTGCGCCTACATGTCAATAGCTGTCAAAAACTATATAGAAAGATATATGAACAATTTCTGAATACACAAGGGAGACGGTAAAAACTGGATAAAATTACAATACAATATTCAAAGGCAGTAGTGAAATTTTATGTGAGTTAACTTTCTTTAGCCATTGTCAAAACTAAACTTTGATCTTGGGATTTTGGGCCCGCCTCTGGTGGTATCGACACTGTTTATTTTTTCTTCCCTTATCAATTAAAGGTGTAATGGTTCTTATCCTTGTCAGATCTTTAGATCGAGAACTACAGTAATTGTGTTGATAAAATTATTTCCATAGATATGAATCCTAATCAAACTTTGGGTTTGTTTTTTTTGTTTTGGTAATCGTTTGAATGATAAGAATGACAGCAAAAATTGATTAATGTGACAGTTGTTCTTACCGGTTATTGGTTTTCAAGTACATTAGTGCTAACGCAATAATAGCACTAGGTGCAGTTACATCAGTGTTTATCATATTGTCCTCCTGAAAAAGAAGTGTGTAACAAACTTTGGTAACTACCCAGTTATACATAGTTCAGAAAAATGCAACAAGCAGTGGGTAGAAGGTAAATGTTATCTTTGATACTGGGTTATTTAAAAATATCCTCCATGGTAAAAATATCAGGTCTATTGTGACTATTATTACCTGTAACTAATAGCATTTAAATTAAGTGTAGTGAGCAAAGTGCTTAAACCCACTCATTCTTAAGCTCCTTAAAGAAGACAGCATTCACGTTGGCGTGGCGAGAACCGGACAACTACCGTTTGTACGCATGCCTTAAAAATAATGAGCACCACAATCAATGTGAGTCTTTGACTCCTAGTGTGGCACCCGAAGATTTTATGATAGGTATACAATCCTGGCTATGTCCGGCCTAGACGCGACAACTTTCAAAATTTCTCTCGATCAGTTTGTACGTAATAGATGCACTGGCTGAGGACTGGCTGAGCACTGGCTGGTTGGATGCCACGCGTGAAATTGGTACTGTATGGAGATTTTCGGGTGCCACTCTGGGAGGATGAGGTGGCTGGCTTCCAGCCCTCAGAATGTGGTTGCGTTCGCAGGATCCACTTAGGATCTCGACGCGGGCTCCTAAAGCCACTCATATATACCAACTACAACTACATACAACTCATTATTAAACAAGTAGTGTGTGAATTTCTAGCAAATATACAATGTTAAAAATAGTTACAATAAGAATTAAAAAAACCCTGCAACATTCTATATAACACAGTCTATTGACTATGTCAACTGGATATATAAAACAACTCATTACTATATTACAGGACTAGCTTTTTTTTCATGGTACGGTTTAATCACTAACTTCTTAAAGTTATTTGTTATATGGTATTTATGTATCCCACGATTAAAAAGTCTGATACTTTAAAACAAATGGACTAAGATTTGGCTAAAAGAAGGGAATATGTTTATGCATTGCAGGTTTAACCGCACGAAAGGCTAGGCATGGTACATCTAAGGACAAAAATTAAGATTTTCGGGGGTAAGTTTATGGAAAATTTTAGCATCGTCATTGATTAAAGTTAAGCTAAGTGTTTTGCTTGCAAGAAAAAAATTTTTTTATTTCTTCTTAATTCGGGGAAGAAATAAAATTCTACAGTTAAAATAAACCACCTGTTCTCCTTACTTTCTTTAATCTTTCTTTAAAAATATGCGTCACTCCTTCCTTACTCGAATAATTGACGTATATCATTAATCTTTAAAAATTAAAAAAATTAGCGAAATGAAGTAAGGAAAAAGAAGAAAACGCAAAAATGTAAAGACTTCCACAAGAAATTACCTTTACTAAATGACTTGATAATCTATACTTCTCTTTTAAGTCGTTTGGCTAAAAGAAAGGTAAAAATATTACATTAACTGGTGTTTATTTGTCAGTCTGGTTAAAACGGTAAAAGAGACGGTTTTCACTTCAATAAAGAAAATCTTCGTTTTACAACGAACACAACATCCTGTACTTTTAGTTGCCTTTGTATTTATGACATTTATTAATTTTGATCTCCAATGATAGTATGCAGGATCGGGGCTGTTGGGTACACAAAATCAAAATTACAACTAAAATTGGTCAAAACTAAAGTTATATTGCAGTCGATTCAAACCATTTGCTTTGGCATTCATGGTTTTACCCGTTAGCCAAAAGGTATCAGCACTGCATTCGTAAACTCTTTATTTTCTCTAACTTTAGCTTACACTTGATACTATCCCCTTTTACAAACGTATAGTCAGACTTGTTTGACGTCTCATCGAAATCTACAAACACAGGCTCTGACCACCCCCACCCCACCCACCACCCACACATACACTCACTAAAAACAGAACAACGAACTATTGTACGAGCCAGGTATGTCCTATGTCAACAAATAAACATGCAAACAAATATTCACTGGGACAGAAAAAGCTACAGAGACAGAAAGAGGAAACAACGTTTTTCATAATTTTACGTGTAATTTTTTCCTAATTATATACGTAAAAATTGTTTTGGGATACATAATAATTGTTATTCGACGAAACCTACTGCCATAGTCTTAACAGTGGCAGGCACTAAACAGAGGTACCATGACCATTATAAACATGAAGTTAAATATTTACATTTTCTAATTCTATACCACCAATGATTTGTTTTCACACATTCCATTTCATCAAACGCTCTGACAAGAAATTCTAGCTGGGTGCGCCTAAATATTGGAGCAGAACAAAATTAATATAGATGTACTTGGTACAAAGTCAACTTTTAACTCACCAGCATGTTATTAGGTCTTTTTGACAAATTTTATAGGGTTTTCATTGGTCCCTTTCCCCATTCCACTTACCTTCAAAACATGGACAAACATGCAGTCTTATTAAGATAAAGGTATTACATGTTTGGTAAAGTATCTTCAGAATCGTGTACCTCTCACCTGAAAAACTGATGATCAACGACTTACTACTGCACTTACTTGTCTCTCAATCGGCATTGGTTACTAGTTGTTATAAGTTTTCAATTTGTTGGCCAATCAACAAATAGAAACACTTGTTATAACACTTGGAATGTGCTTTTATTTCCCACTCAAAATGTATGAATATACCTGTGGCAGAAGGAGGATACGTATCCTAAGCCTAACTTAATTGTTCTGTACAAAAGTTCACTATAGTACTCGTCTAAACAGTCAATTAAAAAATATAGTAGACACACACGGAATATTGTCAGAACCTTTTCCATTAATGAAATGAGTTTAATTCTAGCAAAGTTCAATTATAGATTAATTAAGATATACTACATTCCGAATCATTTTTTTGATACAGGAAGTTAACTCAAAGTTGCTTACCGTATGTCTCCTTTCTCCACCAACAATATAACGATATAATTCGTACCCAATATCAGTGTCATAAAAGGGAGATTCTGTTCCTTTCTAATGGCAAAAACCAAACAGACAATTTAATGAGGAAGTATGAAAGGGAAGCCAAGTTAAGCAACAGTTACGGGGTATGAATCATAGAGAATGAACAGATTTTATCTATCTATCTATCTGTCTGTCTATCTATCTATCTGTCTATCTATCTATCCATCCATCTATCTGTCTATCTATCTATCTGTCTATCTATCTATCTATCTATCTATCTATCTATTTATTTATCTATCCTATATATCTATCTATCTTCCAGTTTTCAGTTTGAAGTGTGGTAGAATGTGAATTTTGGTCAAGCAACCGAAAGGGAAAATTTGGCATTGTTTACGGTTTCGTAATGTTTTGCAAGATTGTTGGCAGCTTCCGGAATGATATCATTCACTAATTGAGGATTTTGGTGTTGTTCCCTTGGTTCCATCATGTCGAATTAAAGCTTTACCAGATCCATTAAAGCGATTGAAGCTAAGTTCACTTTTGCAGCCCTGAAGCCCCTGCTCTACATCTACATATTCTTCGTCCGAAACAAGATCTTTCTTTTCACACCCTTCTGGGGTGTTATCATTCGGAAATGTTGTTGTAGTGTCTGTGGCGAGGGACCTTTCAATAACTGACATAACAATGTATAGATTTTTTCTGAAACAAGGTAATCATTAGTTCCATTTAATTTATCTGCCAGCCATGGTACTTTCATCCGTTCATCCATCAGTCTTGAAAAACTCCAAGGTTTCATTCTGCATTTCCATAATTTCACTTGGATAAAGTCTTCCTATTTTCTTCGGATCTTTGCTTAATTGCTCAAGGGTCAGCTACATCTTACGTTCACGGTATTTTAAATTCAAGTCCCCAGTGATGTCATCTTTCATTCCAACATAGATATAGCCTCTTCTAAGTAAGGCAGTTAATTAAAGCACAACACTCATGGTAAACTTCATTTGAGGCTGTTTCGTATGTTAAGGAACCACTTAGACATACTAAAGGGATTTAGGCCTGCAGACCCCTACTTTGGTTTATTTTTCAGAATAATTTTGACTACTCAGCCTTTTCCTCGTTTCTGTACTTTGCCTTTTAACTCCTACTGAACCTGCGCAAGCTTTTGACCTTTTGATAATCATATAGGTCAACAAGAACAGCTTTTTCCTTCTTCTGTTTCCACCAACCAAACGCCTACCTATGTTTAAATGCTCCCTGTTTCTCTTTTATTGTGGATGCTTAGCCTAGGCTAACGCCAACAAAATTGTCTCAAGAAGACCAACTGTCTGTGTTTTGTATTCTTATGTACTATGCACATTGTACGTATTTCACTTACATGTATGCAAGTGCATGTTCCATAGCTTCAGTACTAATATAATACAACGGATCTCAAAATTTGGGGCATATGTTATAGAATATAGAGCAGAAATTTTTTTCAGAAAAGGTACTATCTCACAAGTCTATCTTTTATATACGTTCAACAAATCACACTCTAACGACAAAAGAAAAGGTGTATTCGTTTATAAATAATCTTTAAAATTACTGTCACCATGTTGACTTGGGCAAATTCCTAAATTTAATAAACAGGTGGTCTTCAGATTTCCAGAATAAATATACGCCCCCCTGGTTAATTCGGCGCCTCAAAGTAATGTTGAAATAGTTAAGTACTATTGCAAGTAACTAGAAACTAAACGTACCCCAAGCATGATCATTCCAAGTGCAATTCCAGCTCCCAATGCATGACTTTCTCTGTCAACAGCATTTTCCATTTCCGGGCCAGGAGGCCTATTAATTTCATTAAGCATTACCCGAACAAGATGGCTTTCTGATGATCCTGCAAACAATAACCCAATAGCAACGATAGCCGCTACATGTGCAGTATGGGGTATTCCAAGTTCCAACGCCGTTGGGGGTAACAACGACTCTATATGGAGACTGAGCAGTTTATACAGAGTTGAATCCATGCTTGAGACCCTGAACAAAAAAATGATCAAAAGGAAAAAAGTATTGGATCCGACTTGAAATTGTGCATTCTAAAGGAACAAAGTGACGAAAAAATACCCAACAAAAATTTAACTATGACAATGTATTAATACACCACGTTAGCGAATTCCAAATTAACAAGTTAAAAATAGTATGACAATTGTACAAGTGAAGTAATGGTTAAAGTGTATAGAATAAGGTGACCAGACGTCCTTTTTTTCAAAGGACTGTTATTTGTTTTGGATCCGTGTCCTTTTCTTTTTTCCTGTCCTTTATTTTCACGATAATGCTCTTTGTGTCCTTTATTCGCGGAAATAACTACCGTGGTAGGATTTTTTTTTCATTTAATCATTATTCGAAAGCAGAAATAAGGGACAGCTGCTGACAGGAGTGTATCTGCTTCAGCAGATACACTCCTCCGCAAAATACGATCTCTGAGTGTCAGTAACAGTTGAGGAATTTTCAGAAACTGCTTATGATTCATAAATAATTGACTGTTTGCAAAGAACATATTACTACTAAGAGAGGGCAGTATATCACTTAACTATTGGATTCTTCGTATCAGGTGCAATTTACATGCAGACTTGTATTGCAATTGAATACTGTTGACTAAAATTATGAACAGTCATTACTTTCTACGAAACTCCAGGCGTCCTTTTTTTCATCCGAAAAATCTGGTCACCTTAGTATAGAAGGGCATGGTAAGTATACGCCCGTAATTTGTAAAGCAACAGTTCAAAGCTTTAAAAGAAAATATGTCACTCCCTCCAAGACGAAATAATTTGCATGTTTTGAAACACCTTGGCTGGTGTATGGCATTAAACTTTAAATAACTACTTAATTAACATTACATATAAATAAATAATATGGAATTACTGTCATACGTGGAGATAACAGTGTTTAAAAATAGGTGTAAACGAGCAAACATCGATTACAGTCATATGCAGGGAGAAAGCATTTTTTTCAAAAACAAGTAGCATCTGTAATGTAATAGCCGGTTTCTTAAATCTAGCGTCTATAATGAGCACTTGAAGGAAGACGTGTAATCCATAGAAAAATGCTCTGGAAAGGAGAAAGAAAAGACAGCTGCTTGTACAAACTCATATAGAAATTCCTGTACCAAAAAGAAATATTTCTGGAACCGTTTACAAACAGATGTAAACACACCTTTACATGATGAGTACTGGTCTTACAAAAAATAGTATCAAAAAACCGCTTGAATAAAAAACTAACAACAATCGAATAGGAAAGCCTGCACTTTTTAAGATTTAAAATTAACAAGACAAACATACTCCATTTGAGAATAGATATAGAATACATACCGTGTTGCAGCCATTCCTAGCAGAAGAGAAACACTTGTCAGATCATGTCCCTACAAAAAAACAAATAATACAACAGAAATATATATATATATATATATATATATATATATCAACCCATCTTCAAAGTAGAAGTGGTCCATAAAATTTACCTATAAAAAGCTGCTGCAGTACAGCCCTTGCAATTTCAATGGCAGATAATTCATATATTAGCTTTTTCCATCAAATTAATTGCCTCCTGCTTTTTATTAATAATTACTTTAGATAGCTCCACAATTCTGTATGTCTGACCGGTTTTGAGTCCTATCATATTCAATGTTATGGTTGACGACAATGCAGTATTTTCTGTCCGGCGCAAACCTTACTGAGTAAAAGTCCTTTTGAAGAAAATGCCAGTATATTTGCGCCCTATCACCAGAGCAAAAACAAAAAGACTAGTTACCAATGGCAACAAAAAATCCCGAGTCACTGTCACAACCAAGAATATGATTTGGAAATCGGGTAAATATAAATTCTAGTTAGATCACCAAACTTTAAAATGTAAGGGGTGACCAGTCTGCTTTTCCTTCCACTATTATTGTAAATACTAAAGGTTAATAGAAACCTAGAGTTATCTTTGGTTCTTCTTCTGTGACAATATCTAAAATTCAAAAAAATTATTTGAGCTCTTGTCAACAACTAAATTCTGAATGATGTGTTGTGCCACTACATGCTCAAGGTATCGGCATTGTACTGTGCATACATTCTCTTTGCTACTCCATCCGGTATGCTGACAGGAACAAAATATCCAAATAAGTCAGCTCAAAGCTGTCAAATGATCACGTGAAGGTGTTAATAATTGCCAAAACAAGAGTTACCTAAATTAGTCCCAAAATAAGACCAAGTCAATCAATCTCTAATCAAAGTTTCTCTAAGTTCATAAATATCTGTTTTTGTATTCCTATTCTTTGAAAAATGAGTCATTTTAAATCATTTTCACCCTTGTAGTAACATTTCTACCACTGAAAAGCTTTCAAAGAAATATACAAACCTTGATGAGGTAGTCGTGTAACTGATGTATTGGTAATACCGCTAGGTGTCCTGTCAGGCCTAAGGCCATCAAAAATCCAGCATGTTCTTCCGTCAATCGTCCGTCGTACTTTAGCTTGTTATAAACTATCCAAGTAGAATTAACCTAAATTTGTTAAAAAGAAAATTAATTTAACATTATTTGTGAATCAAGCTGGAAATAAATAATTTTTTACCGTCAAAGTTAATTGCTCCTTGCTACCATTTATAATAAAGCTATGGAATGGAGCCTTTATTCCAGGGGCTTTAAGTAGAGTAAAGGTGCTCTATACCTTTAAAAACAGAACGAGTGCAAGTGTCGGGTAACATATAGAGCTTGTTAAGTCAAATCTGGAATATAATTTTCTACAATTTGAATAAATGTCAAAATACCTCGGTGAAGTGCAGCAAAATAAAGCTACCTTAAAATTCAAACCAGAGGTCATTTCCATACAGAGAAAAAACCCTAGGCAATAAGTTAACCGATATATATTCTCCATCTAAAGAAAAGTCGCATACATAAATTTCACTACACTAGTATTTATGCACAGTAAATCTATATGGTAAAGAAACCGGAGTTTGTAGACGTTTTACAGTAAATTAAGATGGCATTGTCTATTTCTCGAAAGTCTCTCGTTTAAAAGGCCATTTGTAAGTAAATTTTGTCAATTACCGGTAAATAAAATAATTGCCTCCCTCTGATCCACTTTGAACGCGCCCAATTCTCGGGCATGAATGTTTATTCAGTACCATAGTAATTAATTGGTGGTCAATCTTTAACAGTCACGTACACTGACTAAGTATGCTATCTGACTTCAAATAGCCTTTTTGTCTACCATGAACAATCAAAATAAAAATAAAAGGCATTGACATAAAAGACATTTCCAAAGCCAAGCACACTATCACCATTTCGCTTGCCCCACTAACTGTATCTTGGGCCTAGCTGCAGGTATTGCTTATCGACAAAAACTATCATAATAGCTATAAATTTTATATCCTTCGGGGCAGTTGAATCCATAAATCTCGTAAAAAATTCCATCTCGAACGATTACAGTTGCCCATGTGGCTAGGGCAGCACTAGCACAATTTGCGCACGGTTTATAATGATCATTAACGTCCGAGCTTTGTTTATGTTCTCCTGAATAAGTTCATTGTCAATGGAAGAAATTATCAGCCGCTGGGTAAAAATTTGGACTAATAAAACAAAGGAAAAGAATAGAATGCAAGATCCGAGGAATTAAAAGCACGATATTTCGTAAAGAGCCATTTTAGAACGAAAAATACTCATTTACCAAGATGAAAGTTATAAGCCTTGTATTAATAAATTTGGTATTGTCTCATCAGATAGAAAAATATTTAAAAATTGTGATTTGCACTGGATTTGCTGAAAAAGTGCTGGGGCTATTCGATGAAGCGGAATTTACAGTGAATGGGGCCAAAGCAATGAATTTATATAGATATGTATGATATTTTCATAACAGGAGTGAATATATTCTTACGACAAATAAGTTACAGTATCAAAATCAGAAAAAATAGTTTGAAAACAAACAGATCTAGTATATCTCTAAAATAAACCAAGCGTCATTTTTTGTACAATTTTAGTCATTGGTACTTCCGTTAGCGTGCAATTCATCCCAGACACCTAGTCGTCTGATATTGGGTGAACGGACAATGCCTCTCATTTTATTTATTGCTTATCTTCCATCTATCTACACTCCATTCTATAAAGGATAGTTTTTCATGAAAAACTTCATTGTTTCTGGCAAAGCTATAGTTTGTTTTATGCAAATGATATTTCGGTGCGCAATTTTCTAAACCTTTCTTTACAAGAAGCCACAGAAAGTCCTTTCCCACTGCATATGCAGCCTCTGAACAATAAGCCTCCGTCAACCTAAAACGTTTTGGCTTCAATGCACACAACAGAAATTTAAAGACTTTAAATACCACTAAACTTGGTATTTACAGAAGCTTTGATTGCATTCGTCATGACGTAACGAAATTTCAACTGCGGTCAATATAATAAAAGGATTTTATTATCTCTGCAAGTCTATTTCAACTCTCAAAATTAAAAAAAATGCTCAGAAATACTCGTCAAGTTTCTGCAGTTTCTCACATAAAAAAACGGAAGTACGGCGAATGTTATGCGACAATTTTCGACCTTTATGATAAAAAAATTTCACCCGTTTAATTTTTAGTTCCACGACGTCCTCAAAAAGCAAGTTATAAATTTAGGTAATCTCACATGAGATGATCCTGAGGCAACCTTTAAGCCTGCCGCAACACCATTATGAAATGATGGCCAATGTAGTAAGTCTCCAGGTAGGTCCATTTGAGGAAGAGATACCGTCTTGTTACTAGAAAAAAAACATATCGACGTTCACTAAGCAATATTAACAGCAACTACCAGTAAATTACGATTATTGATAAATGAAATATAAAGCTGCTTGCATCAGCAACAAGACTAATCTATATTGTTATTGGTGTTATATTTGTATGTATGTATGTATGTATGTATGTATGTATGTATGTATGTATGAACGTATGTATGTATGTATGTAAGTATGTATGTGTGTTGCTTCTGTAACACATATACCAAAATTGGAGCGATACAGAGAAGATTAGTATGACCCCTGCGCAAGGATGACACAAAAATTTGGGGTGTTGTGATGACAACAACGTTCCACCGGGTCCCCAAGTTGCGGATAGGGGAAAGACCTCCAGATATGGGGGTTAGCGGCAAATATGGAAATACGCCGTCCATGACCAAAATTATGGGTTGCTCTTTGGTACGTCATAGCACCCAAAGCCACCCCACCAGGGTCACAGGTGAAGGTATCGGCAGCGGGATATCAGATGTGCAGCTAGCAATCAACAAACCAATAGTTTGGAAACTGAACAGCATGTCAAGCAGATGAACGAATTATCGACAATGGTTGCGGTGAATGAACTTCAACGGAAGTTACTGCATTCGGTAGTGAGAGACCTTTTAGTTGCTGTTGCGCCATCTCTCTAAGAGAAGGTCATCCTGACACAAAAACCGAGATGGGCAGTCAGTAAAACCTGCGGCTGATATAGTAACCAGTTATTTTGCAGTTGGTGGTCATTGGATCGTAACGGTGGATGCTCTGCGAGTGATATATGTATAGTACAAGCATGTGTCATTGAGACCTTTTATGTACAGATATCTCTTGAAGTGTCTTGTGTACAGACGTAAAAACTTGGATGTATCCAGTAACGATTCTGCACAGAGGCGGCTCAAAGCTTATTTTAACATCGTTGTTAGTTCTGCCGAACAGGAACTAACTTGGCTGGAGCTTTTTGTAACTAAGCAGTCCATTTCAGGGGCAACGGTGCTCAGTGAGATCATGGGAAGTGTCTAGAAAAGGTGACCTAAGCATTATCTGTTCAAACTTGCAGGTAAAACAAAAAAAAGAAATATCATTTGTTCAAATAAGAGAATTAAATCGAATATTGCTGCTTGGAATGTAAGAACGCTTCTGGTTCTTAAAGAGTCTGCTCATCAAGAACGAAGAAGGGCGGTTGTCGCCAGGTAACTGGATAGGCACAAAGTGGCCATTGCTGCTGTATCCGAGAATCGCTTAAGTGAAGAAGCTCAGCTCATCTTGGTGGACCAACTGTTCCTGTTGTTCCAGAAGTGCGTTTTTCTCCCCGCGGACATTTCCTGAAGTCTTGTGATAAGCAGGGCTGCTGAGTTTTTTGTAATAAAAACACGTGTGTGAAATGCAACATTGTATGGCTGCTTACCATGTAAAATAAGTGACTTTTTTGTAATTACACATTTATGTATTTTACACGCATTTTTTGCATTGAATGCACCATTTAATTAGAAATATGTTTAAAATATCAATATATGTGATTGCAGTTTGTTTAGTGAATTGAGTTTTTTTCAATTTATTAAAAAACATATTTTGGCAAAAAACATGTCTGTTTGCTGCATGCAAGACAGAATGCCAACGTTCCACAAGTGGAACATGTATATATTTTTAAAAATATTAAAAATATATTTTATTTTAATGTTGATATCTTCAAGTGAAGGCATTATCGTATTTTTCTTAAATAAAATGGTTCAATTAACTGCCTTAGGTGGAGTGGCGTTTAAACGGTTAAAAGAGGTCTGGATACACATTTTTCTGGAAAGGAGAGCCTGATGGAGTAAAAAAGGATGATGGAGTAGGTTTTGCTATTCGGATATAGATCACAACAAAGCTGGAGCAACCTTGTGGAGTTATTGATCGAATCATGTATCGAAGGGTGCCTCAAACAGGTGGAAGTTATATGTCTGTTATTTCAGTGTAATTCAGTTTTATCAAGATGTGAGGAATAAGTTGCTGATACTCGGTGACTTTAATGCATGGGTTGCAAGTCATCACAACACCTGGGATGTCTTAATGAGATATGGTCTTGGTGAGACAAACGATAATTGTCTTCACCTTCTCTAGCTTTGCACAGAATTTAAACAAGCAATGTGTAACACCTTCTTCCAACAAAAGCTTATCCACAAGGTGACAAGGAAAGATCGAAAATCAAAACATGGACATATACTAGACTACATCATCACACAAAAGCATGACCTTCAAGGCATGTGTACAGTAAGAGTCATGCGGGTTGCAGACTGCGGCACTAATCTTATACTTGTTCGTGCTAAAATTAGGATGCGTATCAGGAAGAAATTCAGAACAACTGGATTAAAAGTGTCTATGCGCATTATGTTTCCAAGTTACAAAGAGGGGAAGTACGTGAAAATCTCGGGAACAAATTTAATAACATCACAAAATCTGGGTGCAGTTCAAATCACAAGTGTACACCAAAGGTGCTGATGTTCATTGCCTCAGAAAGACTAAACATAAAGACGGGTTTGATGAGAACAATGTTGCAATTACCAGTCTGGAAGAGAAAAACAGGCTTTATGAGAAACCTCTGTGTACGTTCAGTCCACCTAGGCCACCCACCGAAGGAGCTTTCAAGGAAGCAAAATCAAAACTACAGCATGAGATTCGCCAAATAGAGAACAGATGGTGGTCTGAAACGTTAGCCTAAATTCAGAACGTTTTAGAACACAGCCTACAACAATGGTGCCCTTGAGATCTAAAGATGGTTCGAAGCAGCTCAAAGTTGTTAAAAGCACTATGGAACGTCGGATAGAATATTTTACTAATTTGTTTGAAAATCTATCTGAAATAACCGAATTACTTATTAATGCTCTACCTCAAAGGGAGATTGGGGAGATGGGGGCAGATCCCAGCATTGAAGAGACGAAAAACGCCATGAAAGAAGTTAACACTGGGAAAGCACCATGATCGGAAGGGATACCCTTCGAACTATTGCTGTTTGGACGAGATTACCTTGCTAATGCAATTCCTATGGTCATCTTTGCTCTATGGCATAGCAGTTACTGTTTCTCAAGATTTGGTGGATGCCAAAATGTTTTGTATCTATAAAGGGAAGGGATTAAGGTCTGAGGGTGGTGACCATAGAGGTTTCAGCCTACTTAAAGCGGTCGGGAAGGTTCTGCCGAAGATTCTGTGGAATCAGCTGATGATTTGAGTCCATCTTTCTATCATTTCAAAAGTTCGATGTGGTTTCCGAGCTGAAGAGGGCACAATGGATATGATATTTACTGGTCGCCAACTCATGGAGAAGTGTATGGAGTAGCGGGTACCATTGTATAAAGTTGTTACTGATCTGACCAAAGCTTTCGATACCATCAATCGTAGTGCACTCTGTAAGATTCTTATGAAACTTGGATGTCCTGCGAGCTTTGTAGAGGAGATTTAGCAGTTACATCAAAACATAAGGCCTCGAGTAAATTTCAGTGGACCACAGTCAAACTAATATTAGTTGATAACGGTGTAAAACAGGATGACATACTGGCTTCCACACTTTTATCAATCTAATTTGCTGAGATGCTTTTTTATGCTTTTAAGGATTGTGATATAGGGGAAGGCATACGGTTTCGAACATTAAGCAAGCTTTTCAAACTTCGGCGTCTCATTTCGAAGTCAAAAACGTAAAGAAGTTTGTCCGTGAGCTTTTGTATGCAGATGATGCTGTGGATGAAATTCAGTGGATGAAATGCAGGTGATTATAAACTAACTCTCAAGTGCTTCCAAAGCTTCTGGCCTCACCATCAATCTTAAGAAGACTTGCGTTATGTTTTCACCTTCAGTTGAAGCGCCATATGCTGAACCACATATAGTAGTTGATGGGAAAAGGTTAAAGGTTACTGATAGTTTTGTATATCTTAGTAGTACACCGACCAGGGATTGCACTCTTGATGCTTAAAAAAATTACTGATTAGTCAAAGCTAGTTCTGCTTTTGGTAAGCTGGAGAAAAGCGTATGGTAAGGGGGAGTAATTACAAAGACAAAAATAAAAGTTTATAAAGCATGTGCGCTTATTTCTTTGTTACATGGCTCAGCCACGTGGTCAACACAGAGACGAAATCTCAAGCTTGGAAAGGTTTCATCTAAATTGCATCAAGAGAATGCTTAAATCAGTTGGAATACTTGCACACATGATATTGCGTCCTTGAACGATCTAACAGGACCAGCATTGAAATGTGAATCATACAGAATCAGATACGCTTGACTGGACACCATCCAAAAGACTCCATAAAGTGCTCTTTTATGTAGAGTTATTCACAAACCGAGAAAAAGGTTTAAGGGTGTTCTGAAGAGCAATTTGAAACTACTCGAGATCGATGTGAATAAGTAGAAAGTGATAACTGTTGACCGTCTCCAATGGAGGGAAAAAATGAGGGAAATGTGAAAAGAATTTGGAGAGAGAGAAGTGTCGGTCATGCTGTATTAAAGTGTGCTCTAAGAAAGCAGGATGAAAGTCCAGTGCCTAATAATATTCAGGAGGAAATGAAGTGCACTGTGTGTGGTAGATTTCTTTTGTCAAAAGCTAGACTATGTCACACAAGCGAAGGTAGCATAAACATTTATATGAGGAGAGCTCACCACCTCGTCCACCGAAGCACTGTTGCGCTACCTGCGGGCTAGTCTGCAAATCAGCAAGTGGTCTAACGAGGCATTCGAAGATTCATAATCAGCATCCAATTCCAAAATTGGTAAAGTAGTCGGGTTTTAGTAAACTGTTTGACGGCAATTTTGTCTTCTGAGAGGCAAACTTCTTGCGATCGCTTCCTTTAGTTTTAATGGACATATGAACTTTAAGAGGATTTAGTGGTTTCCTACTACTAAATGTAAGAACAATAATCACTTAGCAAACCTTTAATTATTCTCATGACATTTTCAACTGAAAATCATGGTCATTGTAATCTGGAACTAACGGTTGTTATAATAAACTTTGTTCAAAATACTGACTGTTACTTACAAGTTATAACTGGACTTTAAGTATATTTCTTTAATGTGACGAAAGATACTACGAGGAGGACCATTAGGGATGAATGCATAAACCTTGTCGCGTGAGAGCGAGGGTTGGCATTTCAGAACAAAGGGTAAATAGAACTGGAGCAAACAAAAGTGAGAGTGCTGATATGGAGAGCAGGTATTTTTATCGAAAAAATTCTTTAGTGAGATCGCCAGAAAAGATAGAAATGATCATGACGGGATAAAAAATGATGAATCGTTGATTGAGATAATTTGGAGATGACCATTTGGGCAGAAAAGTTGAGAGAAACAAAGCTCAGATAGAAGCACCTACTAAAGAAAGTAATGAAGACCAACATAATAAGGATGAAAATATCTTGAGTGCATGGTAAAACTGATGATGCAGACTAGAGGAGCTTACCATACACACTATCACCAACAGGATAAGGACATTATTCTAATTTGACATTTAAAAATACACTGTATGATGCAAGTTATTCTCATTGTAAATACCTCTTACAAAAATGTAAAGCCTATACATCTATAGTAAAATACATACCTGTGTGCTACTTTCCCAGTCATTTCAAGAGCAGGAACTGTTAATGTTTCACATATTGATGGGTGAGAAGTTCCCAAAACAAACATTCCCCTGGAAAAAAAGAAGAATTTCTCATACCGAAAGAAATACAGCATCATAATATCCACCTATCTAGTACAATGTTACGATTTCAAAGCTATCTTTAAGTGCGAACAACCATACCCATTAATTGGACTGTTCGAAATTTAACCACGATATGGAAAAAAACTGTGATAAAATTTTTTCTGTATTATCCATTATGTAAAATGTCAACTTTACAGGAACAGTTCCTTCTCCTTTATTTACCAATGACATTTCTGGAGTTAAAAAAGGAATTGTATGCTTTAAGGCCCTCCTTAGAAACATTAAGCTCTAAAACAAATTTACTGTGTTAAAACGCACTGATAAAATGATATCCACGTACAGCCGAGTGTGCGGATGCCAATACATGAGTCAGGAAAAAATTCTGCATATACAAAATTTAGTTGAGTACTTCATAACAGATTTTTAAGGCGTTTTAAAATTAAAACCACGTTGGTAATTCAAATGTCATTCATATGCACAACTCAACAGTATTTCAAAAACAGTGATTTCTGTGTGAAGGTGGATATTAACGATAAATAAAACGAATCGGTCGTTTACAGCTAAAATCCCAAGTGAGGCTCTAAATCACGCCAGGTCAGCATTATGGGCATGTGGTTCAGTCCCCTAACCACTCAGGTACAGGGACGTTGTGACCCAGGACATTGATTCTACTATTACGTTGTGATTTTTTTTACTTCAGGTAGGATAACACAATATCGATATGACAAACCCATACAGGCTACGAGTTAAATCTACTTAAATAACGACGCAACGTATTAACTAAAATATATTTAAAAATACCTTCCAACTGGTAGTGCCATCGTTCGCTTGCTAATAAGCATTAAACGTGCCTCTTGCTCTCTCACAAATTCATAATCACTACAAAGTGGAAAAATTACAAACGTCATTCTCTGCAATTTCATCTTTTTCTTGACTTGATCTCGATTACTGATTCTCGAGTCCAAGCATAGGCAAATGTCTGCAAAGCTCCAAAAGATGATGTCTACTTAGACTGAACGTTGTTTTTTGTCGACTATGTACAATGACTCGAGAAAGGAAACAATGGGCAAAAGATGGGACGATAACTGTTTCCTTAGTAAAGAAAGGAGCCACAGTTGAATGCTATAGCAATAAAAAGTTACTCAATAGCAAGACCTTGCTGAAAACTAAATCTTATTAAATGGAAATCAATTGGAGAATAAAATTGTAAATGAAAAAAGATATTAAATGAGTGGTAGGTGNGACTTGATCTCGATTACTGATTCTCAGACTTTTGGTTTCAGAATCACAAGAGTCCAAGCATAGGCAAATGTCTGCAAAGCTCCAAAAGATGATGTCTACTTAGACTGAACGTTGTTTTTTGTCGACTATGTACAATGATTCGAGAAAGGAAACAATGGGCAAAAGATGGGACGATAACTGTTTCCTTAGTAAAGAAAGGAGCCACAGTTGAATGCTATAGCAATAAAAAGTTACTCAATAGCAAGACCTTGCTGAAAACTAAATCTTTATTAAATGGAAATCAATTGGAGAATAAAATTGTAAATGAAAAAAGATATTAAATGAGTGGTAGGTGGCCAAGAAACACAATTTTCAACCCGGAGGTAGTGATATGAAAAATATAGAAAAAAAACAACAAGGAAATAGCTCTTTGTCCCAGATAACATTTAAAAAGTCTATTACATGGATAATTGGGAGCAGTTTCGGCTTAGATGAAATTTTTACGGTATATTATTGAGCTAACAGAAAACCTATTAAAGGGATTAAAATGCATCTTAGCGTGCAAAATCCGACCTATTAAAATGGTGAATATATGGCCACGGTGCTCATTATGCTATATATATTACCGTATTTTTTGTCTGCATGCGGCAAATACAATGATTAAAGTTTCAGGTTTCAAAATAACAAAAAAAAAGGTAAATTGGAAAATTATTAAGAACTAAAACTATGCAAAAGGTTTCGTCTTATCGCCGAGGCAACAACAGAAAATTACAAGAACTTATAACCTGGGGGGGAAAAAGCCCGACTAAAGGCAACTTTAGTCGGGCAAAGCATACTCATTGGAAAAGTAAAACGTATGTCAATCTGCAAAAAAGACAACAATGCTAACAAAGTGTATGGATACGAAATCAATTGTAGAGTAATTAAATATATTTTGGGAGCTTTTGCCACTTGAAACCCTAAAATAACCTTCTAATAAAAAATATACTTTAAACCATTCTTATAAGGCACATGTGAAAAATTGGTGGTGAGCATTTGAGCACCAAGTCTACGTAATATAAAGAAATTAATATAAATGCATTGCGAGTCAACGAGATTTGTGGTTGACATTGGTAGTATCGCAATTCAATGTGGTGAAAGGGAGATATCGAAAAATTTCAAATCAAACAATTTTTTATTATTTTTGTATGGTTTTAACGTCATTTTTCCCTAGTAACTGGAGCTCAGACGGTGCCCTTCACAGGAACTTAGATTTGGCAGTGAGGAATTTCTTGGTCGAATGCCCTTCCTGACCCAAACCAATGGCTTTTTCGTTTGTGAATTTCCAAAGTCGCCCGCTCGGGGAATTGAACCCAGAATTCTTGGTTATAGTGCAGTTGCACTAACCATTGAGCTGCGTCTTCTCGATAAATTTCAAACCAAACAATAACGAAGAGAAAAACAACAGCATAAAGAACAGCAACAATTAAATCAAGAAAAATGTGGTACAAGAAAATGCAGAAGGATAATACAAAAAGGCAAAGAATAACACCAGAGAAATAACATCAAAATAAATGAGAATTTTCGTTTTCTTGAATACCCTGAACATCAATTCTAAATTTTGCTATGAAAAACTAACATTGGGCACTTGTACATCACAACGGATAAACTGCTTCATAGCCTCTAAACAAACCAATTTACTAACTTAAAGGCTTCCTTTGACCTAGACGAGTTAATATTATTCTCCACGTAATTCCACTTCATGATTACTTTAACGAATAATGAATTCTGAAACGCTGAAATAATTTACTGCTTGAAAAACTAGTAGTTGTTGCATAAGATATCCAGCACCAGAGAAATAAATGTTCAAATAAGTAACTGGTATGGGCCATTTAACAAATCCTAAAGGGGGCTTTTAGATTGACTCTTTGACATAGAAAAAAACCAATAAAAAATTGGGCACCGTGGAACGAACTAATTAGAATGAACCCTTCCTTAAGACTGGTTAAAAGTAACAAACAACAGAAAACTGTGATTCCTAGATCTATTTTTACAACATTAAAACCATTACGACAAAGGTATTCCAAAACTTCAACTTTACACGAAGTATTCATACCCATGCGTTGAAATGCAATATCTGGCTAGAAACAGTGCTTTGTAAAGAAACCAATAAATTTCTGAACACCAACCTTACTTCCGGTTTTTGGACTAAATCCATAACCACTGGAACAGCGGACTGTAATAGACGCCTTACTTCATCAACTCTTAAGTCAAGGCTAAACATCATCTTCAGAATCTAAAAAAAAGAGGCTTTATGGAAATATTGCAGACTGCAATGAGTCAGAACTTCTCTGTGTCTGTCTCCCCACCTCTCTCTCTCTCTCTCTCTCTCTCTCGCTCTCTCTCTCTCTCACTCTCTCTCTCTCTCTCTCTCTCTCTCTCTCTCTCTCTCCCTCCCCCCTCTCTCTCTAAATAAAAATTTAAATCAAGAAACAATTTTATTAAATAAATCTGTGAGCAAATACAAAAAAGTCAGTTAATTGGTGAAGCCCTATTAAAAACCATATTCTCAACAATGACGATTAAGACAAATAATCATTTTCTTTACATCTGCTTGGTTTTCTCTTTATGTCTCTTAAACAAGAGGCAATGGAACGAGAGTTAGATCTTAAAAAATGACAACCTAATGGGAACAAAATACGTACTGAATGAAACATACCTCACTGTTGAAATTCATTCCATCGTCAACATTCTGACTTGACTGATAAAGTGAAAAAAAAGAGTTTTAACAAATAATGAACTGATGTAAAAAACCTTTCCATTCATGGAAAATTAAAAGTAGCTTTAATATTTATGTTAAAAAGATTTAGAGCTACAAATAAATTTAAGTTTCTGTGGCCAAAAAAATAAAAATTTTTATGGTAAATAAGTTTAACAATTTGTGGTTAAAAATGCAAGAAAATGCATTGTATACCAAAAGTTTACTTAATTACAAAATCAGAATACAAATTACATGTATTATAAATATCGCAATCTAAATTAAGTTTATTTTGGTCAAAAGCTTTTTGCTGGCATTAGACCAAGACCTCAGGATAATTTTTTTCCACTACGATGGAAAGCAAAGAGAGGGTCGATAAAAGCGTGACATTTTGTGTGACTGGCTGTCTAAAACAGATCATACACAAATTTTCTGTGTGTTGAAAAAGAAGATGATCGAAGTTAAATATACGTTGCCTGTAATGCTCCTCGGTGTTAAAATGTAGTGAAAATAAATCTAATTTTAATTGCAATTTTCAAAATCTTTACAAATAAAGGATAAACCATTGAACCTTTTAAATCCTATTAAGTTCCTTTTCACTAAATTCTTAAAATCAACAAAGTAATCCACCCCAACGTCTTTATGCAATCGTTTACTATTTCTGTAAGTATGGTTGGTCAGGTACCAAACCTGATACCGGCATCGGCGATCATGCGACTCCAAGCCATCCTATTACTGTAGGCATGGATCAGTTTAATACCGCTCAGACTGTTGTTCCAAGCCCAATTGTTTAGAGACTGTAAAAATGTCTTTCTGGCTCTCCTTCCCTTGATCTTTACTAACAAAGTAAGGCGTTCCGGGTTAGTAGGGATGTTAGATGCAGTTCCTCGGGCACATTATGAGACATCCTAACCTGTATAGTACATAATCAGCAATTATTTCTTGTCAGCCTTTTTCCATCCTAGCTGGTCACATTTAATTGATTTAAGCACAACAATGGGAACCTGAGATACACTAAAATACTGAGGGTAGGTGATTAGCAAAATCACAATTGTGGTATTGAAAATTGCTCCAAAGTAAAGTCCAGACTAAACTTCAATCAATCAACAGCTCACTTATCAGGCTCGAGCTGACTAGCCCTGACTTCAAAATTCTTTGTCGTTCTTAATACAGGAAAAATTAATTAAATAAAACAAAAAAGAACAAAGTAAAGTAAATAAATAACTACATAGCAATATGTGAAAATATAAAGAAAAACGGTACCTGTATTGCTTTGTCATCATAAAATCTGTCTTTATTTTTCACGTGAAGACGTGCAATATCCTCTCGGCCTATTCAATGGAATGAAAAAAGATCCACTCTACAACAATCAAAGGCCAGAAAAAAACTATTTGTCTCAACATTTTACAAAAAACCCCGCGTGAAATACGTAGCATTTTCTTTACCTATAGTCATAAGGCTTTATTACTACTTTGATGTATACCTTTAAAACCTCATTTCACCATGTTGCTTCCACTAAACCACTGCTTTCATTGTAAAATATTCTTTTGAATTATTCAGAGGGTTTTATTTTTTCGTAAAGATTATTCTATGAGAGCAAATTTAAGTCAGAATAACGACCGAGCTTCTGTCATTTCAGGAGGTTCCCCTTATTCAAAGACGGGGTCAACCTTTCTTACATCAGGTGTTCGATAACTGAACAGATACTAAGGCTCTCTCCCACAGGTGTCCTGTTCATGTTTTTATTTATTTATTTATTTACGAATATTTATACAGGATAAAAACGTTTCAATAATTGTATAATTAAAAAGTAATGTATACAAATTCTGTTATCAACACGTGTCCTGTTTTAAAAAAACCCAAAACACAAACCAATCTGTAAAACAATAAGAACCTGATAAAAACTAGAACCTGTGATTTTTTAAAATATCTTTAAAATTCATTTCTCTATATTTACTTCTAAGTTCAAGTGGGAGATCATTAAAAACTTTAGCTCCCATGTAACGAATCGACTGGGACGTAGACAAATAGATTTTTGTTTCTCGTGTTCACTTTCGTGTTTGATAATCCAAAATAGTTTTCGAATGGTGGTTTAACATTTCCTAGCAGAACGTTCCGGACAAACAGGCAAACTCTTTGTTTTCCACAATCCATGATGTTGATGTCAGGATTGACATGTTGACCATCTGCCACAATTTCTCGAGCACGTCTTTCGAAGGACGCGATTCGTTGAGCCTGACTTTGATTGAGAACAGGTTTCAGTATACAACAATATGTAAACAACGGTAAGATAATGGGGTTGACGACCGAGAGCGCAGCACTTATTGTAAGAAACATCCTCATTTTGTATAATAAACGTAGTCTTGTCGACATTTTCTTAAACGTTTTGTCAAAATGTGAATTCAAGTTCAGTGTGTGGTCGATTTCTACTCCAAGCTACTTGTAACGATTTGCCACATTGACTTTTTGGTCATTTATCTTGGTCACAATATCTCTCTGCTGCAGATTTATCCTTTTGGACGTGCCAAATAGTAACACTTCAGTTTTTCCTGGTTTCAAGTTTAACAACAATTCGTTTTCCGTGAACCAGTGATAAAGGTTTTGTAGATCGTAATCAAGATGACGTTCTACTTCATCCAAACTTTTACTTTCACAAAAAATAACAGTATCGTCAGCGTATATTACTACTTTTGAAAGAACCAGGTTCTCAGTAAGATCATTGTAAAATATAACGAAAAGGAGCGGTCCCAAAATGGAGCCTTGCGGTACACCTGTGTATACTGGCCTTTTCTTCGACATGACTCCATCAAAACACGTACGTATGTTGCGGTCGAAGAGGTAACTTTTAAACCAGTCCTGTTCTTTTTCTCGTACACCGTAACATTCGAGCTTTTTAATCAGTTTTCGGTGTGCTATGGTGTCAAATGCCTTACTGAGGTCAATAAAGCAGGCGCCAAATAGTTTTCCAGAATCAACAGAATTCCTGATACTGTCCAGAAGGGTCAACGTACCAAGTTCAGTTGATTTAACTTTTCGAAAACCAAATTGAAAGTCAGATATCAAGTTTCCTTCTTCAAGATAATCGTATAGCTGAGAGTGCACTTCACGTTCTATGATTTTGGATACAACCGACAGGATTGATATTGGGCGATAATTTTCAATGTCTGTTTTACTTCCTGATTTAAACACTGGGGTAACTTTGGCAACCTTCCATTCTGTTGGAAAGGTAGCAGTACTAAGTGAGAGGTTGTAGATGATGTAGCACGTCAACCTATTAAAACTAACTGTATCTATCTAGCAAAATTTTCATCTACTTAGCTTTCAATATACCTCATCCAGTACAACTTCCTGTACCCTTTGCGTATCTGCTCCTAGCTTGTCTTTCAAAGTAGCCTTATCATAAAAGACTGTTCTTTTTCATTATTTCGTGATATGTCAGCTAATGTTAGCTATTACCTGGCATCGTAATAATTTGTGCGTTTCATTAAGGAACAACAAAAATAAAAGCACAGACGTAGTATGAAAAACACTATAAACAATCAAGAAATTTGACCCGCCGAAAGATTCTAATGATTTTTTATTTCGTGGAGGTTGCCCGGAAAATATTCAGGACTTCTGGCCCAATTGTAAAGTGGTTTGGTTCTAGTTTTGTAAAGGACGATTTTTTAAATAATCAGTAAGATAAAACGGCATCCAAACAACCGGATAACTGAGCTAATATACTAATCTATTCACACTTGAAAACGAGAAAAAAAATTAGTACAACTACAGATGGCCACATTTTAGCTTTAACCATTTGCATACTAATCCTGTTGTGTTGTTGTACAACGTCAAAAGCAAAGTAAAAAAAAACTTTAGAGTAAAGAGGTATAAATCAGATATTTTCTGGAAATTCTGAACTTTATGAACTCAGAGGAAGCCATAGATGCAAGACCTTCATCCTGTCATGAGTCGTAAGCTTATTCTGAGCTGCGTTTCAGGTGACTGAAGCGCAGCTCAGAAACAGATGTTTTATACCTTGGTGGTACGGACCTGCGTGTAGACAGTGATTGAGTTGTTTCAAGGAGGGGACTCTTCGAAACAACTAGTTACTTCAGTAGCCTGACGATGGGAAAATTATCTCTCGAAACGTAGCTCAGAAAAAGCTTACGACTCATGACATGATGAAGCTCTTACATCTGTAGATATTTTCTAGTTTATCACTTGTCACTCTGCTTTTCTGTCCTTTCGTAACGTTTTCCCTGATGCCACTCAAAATAACATTGCAAAAATCAATAGTCTGTCACTTTGAACAGACCACAATGGTATATAGAGTGCTTTCAGAGTGGGGGCAAGGCTAAAACACAAATATACGTATACTATGTCATAATCCATAACGTCTTATTCTGGTCCAGCGCAATGACTTTATGTTTACTTACCTAATGATTTAGGACCTATCCATGCAACTCATATCAACATAATCGAATTGAAAGCCTATACTGTACAGTCTTTGGTTGATATTTTCATAAGCTAGTTTTTTCAAACCAAAACGTTAATCATAAAGAAATTTTTCTCTTTTAAAATACCTAACAATTCAGCTTCTTTAGCATTAAATTCAATTTCTTCACTGAAACGAAAGTGGTGAAGTATTTCAAGAACAGGCAATGCAACTCCGAATGGAAGGCGACTAATGAAATCTTTTGTAAAATCTAAAATAGAAAAAAATCTAGTTATTTTTCAAGACAAAAACTTCCGATTTTTTGAATGGAGATTTTTGTTTCAAATTCAAAACGGGAGGAAGCTAAAAAGTAATGAAATTCACATCAGAAAATAAATTAAAATTTCAAATGTACCCTCTTGCTTATGTTAAAATTCAAATTCTCCAAGAAATGTACTTACAAGCATGATTTAGTACAACTATTTATTTAACACACAAAATTGGGGTGTGCAAATAAGAGATGGTGAGGTCGCAGTTCTTCTTTACTCTGCCAAAGGCACAGTAGCCAATACAAACAGTGCATAATGCGACAGAATGAAACAGCAAGGTGAGTTGTTTTCTTCCGAAAAACACTTATTCAAACCTTTGCAAAAGACTTCAGGGCAAAACTAGCTATTAGTTAAACACAGATATATGACGAATTCGAGCATGTATACGAGGTTAGAACACAGTGTAACCACTATAGTGGTTACACTGTGTTCGTAATCTACAATCTTAGTGAGAGTGTCCCGCAAAAATGTTTGTGCGATGGAAAGAATATAGAGTATAGATAATGTTGTGAAAGATCAAGTAAAATGCACACAACAAACGAGGGAAGACTGAATTTACTTTGGAGATTACCATCACCATCATTATCATCATTATTATTATCGTCGTCGTCATCGTCTTCATCACCACCTTCCTGTGAATGCAAAGGGCCTTATTGAATTCCCCTGCCAAAATGAACCCTATGCTTTCTCTCTTGGTTAGCCCCATGGTCAAAAGAATAAATTCTGTTTAGGCCGGAGTACAGGAGATGTATTCCTATCTGTTTAAATCTAAGGCCAAAAAATTTTGTCCAGCTTAACTAATAAAAATATGACGGCTAAAAATATGCATTGACAGTCAGCAAGTAATATCGATTGATGAATTGATCGGTGAGTGAAAAATAATGTACGTCAGCAACGTTACTCACCATTTTCTGAGGCATAAGCTACCTCCAACGTAAGTGGCCCTCTGGAATTAAAACACTGGAATACCATTTACTTACCTGCATCCAACAAGCAGTTAACCACAGCGTGGGCAGCATGAAACGCTCTAGTAATTGAATGAAAAACAAGCTGGTAAGTTATCCAAACACAGAAGAAAAATTCTACTGTTAACCGAGGGGTCGTATTGCAATAGCGTTAGTAAAAATAACAACTATGGGAAAGCACCCTCACCCCCCTACCCCGTTACTTGCATAGTTCTGCAAATTTGATTGAGGCACTGAGTACGCTTTGTCAACCTTATCGATGCACAACTATACATTCCAATAGTGGGACTTTTACACATCAAAATAGATAACAAGCAGGGATTAAGCATCGCTCTCAATTTTATTAGAATTAAAAATTACGGTTTACTTATGTATACGCAGAACAAAAAAATGGGGAATACGGGATTCATTAAACTGACCTGCAATCAGTAACTTTGGTACCTGAGACTTGAATAAGTAATTGGCACGACAGTTAAGTTGGCGGTACTACGTTCATAACCGGGCAATTTTTGCAAAAAATCACTCACAGCCTAATGTATTTTCACCGATTTCAATATGGGGCATTCCATGCCAATCGCCCGGAAAAGTTTCATATCTAAACCAGTATCCTTAGAATTTGTTCAATTTTAACCATACTGAAAAAAGTAAAACTGAGAACAATCTAAAAATATGAACTTCAATCTCCGATGGTAACCCAAATTTTTTATGCTTTCAAAATACGATCTAAATTGACAACATCAGCCAAAAATAAAAAAATATCCTTTTAATTCTATCTGGAAACCTGGTACAAACAGACATGTTTAAAAATTCACTGCAAACTAAATATTTTGGTTTAGGTTCTGTTTGACGTGATTGAAGTACTTACAAAAGTAAGCATGTTATTTCTCTGTGGAAAACTCTGGTAAATATCAAGTTTTTTACCATATTTTATGATAGAACTTTTATTGAGCTTCCTTTTGAAGTCAAGGTGTGGTGTGTTACCGTCACCAAGTATAGGAAATATGGCACATTGCGTCACATTCTACCTGCGTGTCCGTTGGGGTGAAAAGGAAGGTATACCTGGAGACATAGCAAAGGGCTGAGGGTAATCGTGAAATTCTTGCAAACTACGATCAATGATAGGAAAATACAAACAACAGAAAAAAGGGAAAAGATCGGAAAAAGATATGAAAAGCACCATTAGGAAAAACAAAATCAAATACGTAGAAGATGGGGAAAAATACATACAGGATTAAAGGTGGGCACGAAAGTAGAAAGCAGAAGCATGTAATGTTCCACAATTAATATATTCGGCTGTGACTCTTAAAATATAGCATGCTTGTTTTGACGCAATATGAAACTAAGTTGATATATGATTGGTCACACAGTTTTGATGAGTCTGAAAAACAATGTCTTGACTTTATTGCAGCTAGTTCAGTTTTGTTGTAATGTTCGTTGCTTCGTGTTATTAATTTCGGATTGTTCCTTGACCAGCTTGGGCGTAGTCTGGTATTCTCAGCATTTTCATGAGTAAAGTTTGAACTCCTGTGTTCTGGAAACTGAGATCAGGGGCCAATGTCGGGGCACGGCATCTGAATGTAGTCTAAATAGCATGTAGAAAATATTTGGAAATGAAAATCTCAATCTGGCAAGATAGAAGGGAAGAAAAGCAGGGGGAGACAGAGAATAACATTCATGGACAGTCTTGATCAATCGACAACGAAAAACACATTAACGAAAGCGAAGTTGATAAGGAAGACGGAAAACTGGGAGACTTGGCGTGCTATGGTCGTCGGTCTCTGTTCCAGACCTCACACTTGAAGAAGAAGGAGTGGTCTAAATCATATCAAACTATGTTGTTTATACCTGTTCTTGTGATCTACAGTGATCTGCAGCAAAACATTTAAAAAAGGAAATATAAGTTGCTTAGAACTGTGTTCAAACCAGTGCTCATGGATTTTAAGGTAATCCGCTCTACCAACTAGAAGAAGCGCTACTTTCTTCATCAGATCATTTTCCCAACCTTGTCAACGGATAGGCTACTTGATTCGTTACATGACAAATATTGAACTGTGAGCTGATTTCAATTTGTAAATAAATTATATATATTATTTTTGGTTTTAACGTCATTAACGTCACAAATGATTTGGAAAATGCAATTAACACACCATTTGCTTTTGCCTGATAAATAATTTCAACCTTTACTTGTTTCAGACTTAAGTTTTGACAAGATCTGATTTTTTCTCGAAAAATACCTATTTTCTTTAGATTCTGAAATCCCATCTCCAATTATTTCATCTCTTTCTTTTACAAAATCTTCAAGGATCCCATAAACCTATAACAAAAGCAACAATACTGAATGAATACTGAACAGATAAAGCAACATACAACTTAACTATCCTGCATATTAATGTTAATTCACAAATGAAATCTATATCCTTTCACCACAGCTGTTTATCCTATGCAACCATATCAAAAATTCAAAAGTTAGATTTCGCAGGTTTGTTTCCAAAATAAAGTTAGAAAAACAATGAAATTGCCTTTCGCGTATGTCACCATTAGCATTTGAAAAGCTGTTAAAAAACCTCGAGTGCGTTTACCGGCAGAAAGGTTTAATGTTGAAGAAATGGAGATCTTAATATTTGTTTTGTTCGTATTATTTATACCATGGTTATTTTATTACAAGTCTTGGATTTGTGTTAGGTCTCTAAGAGAAGCATTATTTGTGTTATTCACAGATAATTCATACGTTCGAGGGCACTGAAATACGATTCGTGTCTTTTTCTGAAAACGTATAATTCAATCATTTATCAGAAGGCTCGTATATTTGTGGTTAGCGCAGCTTCTCAGTAACAAAGCGTCCTGAAGATGGAAGAAACTCCCGTTTAAGCGTTGACAAATGACATAATGATCCGAATCGGGATCAGTTGAGCATTTAGCATGAAGACGACTAAATAGCCAATCCAAAACAAAGCGCCACGAACAGCTGGGGCCTCAAGGTTCAATACATTAAGTTTGACTATATATGAAACATAACAATAGGTCACTGCTTGACATCGACAACAGGAAGGGAAAAGGTCCAAACAATTTGAAGCCTAAGGATAGCGGGCGAAAGAAACATTTTAGAAAATGGAAAACAAGTAGCAATTTTTTTACTGAATTTCAATTTAAAAACAGGATTTGAGCGTTTAAGTATGGTCACTGCAGTCTGACCACCCGTCTTCTACAGGACCACACAGTTAAACTGCAAGTCGTCGTTAAAGAACAATTCATTTGATCAACACAATGGCTTTCATGACGTTTGACTACACCAGATTATTTCTTAGGGAAATTAAAACATTTAATGTTTTTCACCACATATTTTAGATATTATGTCTTGCACGTATAAAAGTTTTCAGAACACCTGAAATACTCCGCAATAAATGCATGCGATTAGCAAGGATTACATTCTAAATTATTCTTCGTCCTTGTTTGATTTTGGTGAGTCTTTGTCCAAAAGTGTAAAAAAATTGGCTTTTATACTTGTGAATGCATGTTCGGGAAGAAGCACGCAATGGGATTTTAGGAAAATAGGGGCCTTGTTGCGATCTAAAATGTAAGAAATTAACGCTTCTTAAAATTTAAACTATTAAAAGCTTACCTTACAAATGGCTTGAGTCTTCTCAAACAATGTACCATACTCTAAAACATCCTAAAAATCCAAGCAAAAAGGCTAATCAGAAACGATCTCAAATTATAAAACATAGAAAAAGTATAAATCTTTTTCAGTTTCCATGAGACATTTTGATACACATTAACGAGGTTTTCCTGTTTTTCTTGAGGTTTTTTAACATTCTTGCTCACTGTTAGTCAAGGCCACAAGCTACCACTTACCGTCGCCATGAGTTAATTGGCCGAAAAGAAGCGGCTAATTAAAGAAGCGAACAAATAAGGAAGTTGACAGAGGAATTAATGGAAGGAAGATAAAAAATCCACGTAAAGTAAGATAACAGAAGGCCGGGACGTTTCCAGGATTGAATTTCAGGGAGAGTTGAAATAGCTATGGAAAACATAAAATGGTTGGCAGACCTATGTCTATGGATGGTAGGAAGCTTAAGTCGTAATAGTAGTGAAAACGATAAGCCACTGGTAACCCTTATCTACAATAAATTCAAGATCAAGCTGAAGGAAGACAGCAGTTCTAGATTGGTCAGAAGACAGGCAAATTTTGAAGAAATCAACATTTCGTAGCTATCGAAATAAAGAGGAAAGATAGATTTATCCTCACTGAAAGCGTTTTTCTAAATTCTCAGCATTAAGAGCATCTGCATAATGAGCTTTAGCTTCAGCTACGACCGTTTTACAGGGATTTCTAGTATCAGAAAACAAATGTTTATTAGAAGGAATGTCATCACGTTGATACTGAATAAGTGAATGCAGTATGCTATAGCTGAACCGTACGCAGGTTGGCATTGGGCTTTGCCTGGTATAAACGATTAGGCACAAAAGTATTTATACCAGCCTGAATACAAGGCATGACGCCGGAAACACATTTGTTAGAAGAAAATGAAAAAATGCGTTTTCAAGGGGTGGTAGTAAGGAGATCACGAAATGAATATTAATTACTATGGCAATGGTTGTAAGGGGTGTGATGCCACCGAAATTTACATGACGAGCATGTCTGAGGTGGGATAAAAACAGAGGCCGTTCCATGGTGAGCTAGGAAGAGGAGAGCAAGAAGAGCCAGAGGATTGATTAGGATTGCAAACAAGAGAAAAGTCAAACATTGAAGGACAAGGATTATCATTACATATGTGTATACATATGTGAAAACTTAAAACTTCAGTCAAAGATTGAGTTAATGAAAAGTTGCAAGACTTCAACTTTGGCTTCATCAATAGAGTATGAATTTAACCACAGAGCATGAAGGGCAATGAAGTCATATTACCATAAGTACCATAAGTCATATTATCATACATACTAATCTATTGGAAAATCGGTGAGACTAAAGAGTAGCGTTAATAGCAGCAGGAAGAGAGCAGCCAGGGGAAAATGGAGATCGACAGAGGAAAAAATAATATACGTATTGGAATAAATTAATCCAAGGATCAAAGAGATGAAGTAAAGTTAAGTGCTCTTAAGCTGAAGCACACGAGCCATTGGTAAAGAATCTCGAACAAAGATAATTCGGTCGTGCATCAGATGATCAGAGTCCTTATGAATGAAAAGTAAACTGGCAGTTCAACACCCTCAAAAACAAGAATTTCAGAGAAGCTCTAAACCAGGTCAATACGAGAGCAAGGAGTAACAAGACATGGCTGATGGATTGATTCATCTACTTCTTACGGCATTTTTTGCGAAACATGATCTCTGGGAGGGTTGCTAACCAAGGGTAAAGAGGGCCATTTCCTTAAACAGACAATATCACCAGATGTCAACCTATTCCGTCAAGGTCTCAGGATAGGCTGACAGGTGCTATAACTTGCCCAAAGGGGACCAGGAAGTAGTTGTGGCAGAGGATAATATCATTCTCCCACACCGAAACCCCATAACTATCTTTCTGTAGTTTATCTAACATGTACACTAATTATGACGGATTAAAACAGTTAAATTTCTTTAGTTTTTATTAAAATTAGTCTCAATCTATCCCTAGTTTTGAAGTCTTAATCTAATACCGCCAAATTTACTCTTGCAATGTTGTCTGATGTGTTAATAAGCGTTTAAATGTATCGTCTACTTTCGCATATAGTTTATTCATTAAAAAAAAACTGTAAGTTTACTTGGCTTAGATAGCTTTGTCAAAGAATGCTGAGTTCTTTTAAATCCTCATGATCATGCTCAAATTTGTACTTGTATTGGTATTGCAATTCAATTCTAAGTCTAAACCTTCTGAGAATGTTAAACAACTTTAAAGATAATGCTATTGCAAAATCAAGTTCGGTGGTACACTAACGGGGAAAGTTTACTTAGTTCATTAGAAAAATAGGTAATTGCCATCTGTTTTCAATATTTTATTTGTTTATGTTTATTAAAATCTCTAGGCAACTTTTGTAAAAAAATGATGTTTAGACATCCAGAAACATCCATTTTACAATACATGTAAAATTAAGTCAGGATACCATAACATTGACAATTCAGCCAGAGGTTGACTTCTTTGGTTTCGCCTTATTCTGACTTTTATCACTTATCTATATACAGTCACTACCAAAAGTTTAAGACCACTCATGGAAATACGTAGATTTCTCGGTATGAGATCGTATTGCATCATCCTACTGTTGAGATTGCATCATACTCATTGTTTGCGCTCTGGTCGCTCATTACACGTTCTTCTTTAACACTGCGGACATCTGAATCGATTTTACTTTGGAATTTTTTTCACTTTTTATACTTCTTATTGCTACAGAAATGGGTAAAAAAAAGTCCCTCAGTGAAGTTCAAAGAGGTCAAATTGTTGCTCTGCATAGAGAAAGACTATCTGAAAGGAATATTTCTACGAAATTGAAAGTCAGCAAAACTGCAGTCCACCAAGCAGTTAAAAACTATCAGCAGTGTGGCTGCTACAAAGACTTACATCGGAGTGGAAGGCCAAGAAAAACCATTGTAAGAGATGACCACCTGATGAAAAAGATAGTTACGAGGTCACCAATGAGTTCCATCAACAAAATTCGAGCTAATTTGGTGGAAAGAGGTGTGAGTGTAAGTCGCATGACTGTTTCCAGACGTCTTTCACACGAATTCGGTCTAAAATCCTACAAGCCTGCCAGAAAACCACGCCTGACACCGGTAATGAAGGCAAAACGATTAGCCTTCGCTAAGAAGTACCAGAACTGGACACCAGCACAGTGGGGTAAAGTCATGTTCTCGGACGAGTCCACTCTACAGCAGTTTGTGGTGAGGAAACGACATGTTCGCCGGCCACCTGGAACGAGATTCAATGAAAAATACACGATTTCTTCGATGAAACACCCTCCAAGTCAAATGATATGGGGTGCAATTTCGGAAAATGGAGTTGCTGGGTTGTATTTTTTGCCATCTGGAACAACTATGAATGGTCTGCGGTACGTTGAATTGCTGTCGGATAAGCTAAAAATTCACACGGACATACATAAATGTACTATATTCATGCAGGACGGTGCCCCTTGTCACCGATCAAAAGTTGCTATGACTTTTCTGACTGAGAACAGGATTCATGTTCTGGATTGGCCGGGCAACAGCCCTGACCTGAATCCAATAGAGAATCTGTGGACGGAAATGAAAGATAAAGTTTCCCAGAAACAGCCATCAAGTGCTAAGGACCTTGTGGAAGCGATAAAAGAAGTGTGGGTGAAAGAAATCTCGCAGGAATACTGCAGAAATCTAGTACACAGTATGCCAAGACGCCTGCAGGCAATAATTAAAAGTGGCGGTGGACCCACCAAATACTGAATATCAAGGAAACAACTATCAATATGGATGCAAATTTAATCAAAAGATACTAAAAAATATGAGATTTGTGTGTAAAGGAAATATTATCCACAATAAATCAGTTTTAATATAGATATATAATCAATTGTATCATTTCAGAGTCAAAATTAAAGGTGGTCTTAAACTTTTGGTAGTGACTGTATATATTTGTTTATTGAATACTAGTAGAGTACCTGGCTGCGCCCAGGTATTCCCTTGTGTTCTCATTGTCGCCCGGATATTCCCTTGTGTTTGTTTTTGTACCGACTTTTGGATGATTTTTTTCGGTTCTTTTTCAGTCCGTTTATTGTGTTCATTAGGCATCCTTATACTCCCTTATCACGTTTTGTCGAAATCGGAGTTCTGTAATGTTGAAACAGCCCACCTTCCTGCTTTATAAGGTCACTTCCTTTTGGCTGAGCTATAGCCTCCTGCAAAGTTTCGCTGCAATAGGAGGTCTCTAGGGCTGGAATCAGCTCTAATTCCTGTCCAGAAAGGCCACTTCCTTTTCCTGACGTCACTTGCTGTGCCCCTATTTTCTCCCCTGCGTTCCCATGGAGGTTTCGTCCAAGTTTGGTGTCGATCGGACAAATACTGTGCCTCCTATAGTCAGCTAAGTGTCTTCAAAGTGTATATTTGACCCTACAACATTACTTCCGGTTTAGTGACGTCACTTTCGGTAGGCATAAGTCACTTCCCGGGTATTTCTCGAATGTCCATGCCAAGTTTGGCTGCGATCAATCCACCCGTTTGGACGCCAACCCCGAACACACAGACAGACAGACATACATACACACACACACATACACACACACACACACACACACACACAGAGATAAACATTAGCGCTTTATATATCAGTTTTCCGTAGGGTAAATTATTTCAGTGAATTTATATATAATTATATAAACTACAATTCTGTTATCAATGTTCTTATATACCATCTCAATCAAGTGTTTCTGGTTTCTATTAATTAAAGGCCTTTTAACGTGCTGATTGTATCCTTTTAAGTTGCTACTTCTATCAGCTTCTGCCTTCAGTCCATGTCATCATTCAGACAAATACACACTATTCCTATTATATTATATCAGTCACAAATACATTCTATTCCTTTACACAATATCTTTACTCAGTGCCATGCCTTACTTCAAAACCATTTAAGTTATCATTTGTTTCATCCTTATAGTTTAGTTATGCCTTTCCCCAATTTTATCTCTTTCTGGGAATATCTACTTTGACTGCGGTGAATCGCAGGCCAAGTGGAATTGTGTTGGGTATTTTCTTCATTGTAAAAATCGTCAACATTTATCTCAAAGTTATTTCCTTAATAAAAAATTACAATAAAATTTTTTACATTTCTGATCGGCATGGTAGCTCAATTGGTATGATATGCAACATTTAGTCTCAATGGGATCAAGCCACATGTTGGGCGTTCTTTTTTGTCCCGTTTATGCATTGAAAATCAAAACAAATAAAAAAAAGCATATTTAATCTTCCAAGTCAGAGGTCCACGACGCAATTCTCTTCTTTTTACCCCAACGTCTGTATTTTACAATCAAATTTCCTAGTTTTCTACATGTAGGAGAGGAATATGCTTACCAATAATGTAGTCTACGTACCACTAGAAATAAATAGTATTTTGCTTTATTTACCTGATAATTTCCACTGACTTTTTTTAAAAGCTCAGCATCCAAAATATATGTTTCTAGTAGCTCTCCCTTTTGTGTGAAGTAGGCGAGTTGATCTGCAATACCCGAAGCAATGTTACAAAAGGTTATAGAGATAGAAGTTTCAGTAATTGTTTCAACAGTAAATTCAATATTAATTGTGAAGTTAACATACAGGGAAATGGTTGAGGATTGAAGAAAAGTGATAAATATGCGTGTAACGCATATTTATCACTGGGTTCGACAAGGCTCTGGCTTATTACGTAACCGTCATAGTCATAAGTGTACTGGATTCGACAATTAATAACGTAACCGTGATAGTCATAGGTAGTTGCTCGAACCAAGGTCTGTGCACATATATTCTTTTGATACGCAATAATCAGTAATAGTACAAAATTGTTGTCAAGAATAACGACTTGGATTAAACTGGGAAGTTTAGTGACGTGGCTTTAAATATGGTAATGAGGATATAGTGTTTCTACGATGCAATCTATAAAACCATCAAACATACGAAGTGGTTCGTTTATATGTAATAAATTAATGTTCTGCAAGTAACATTTCTTGTGATTATGAATGCTCAATTTCCTTGTTTGAGATTCACCGTAATCTGAAGGCAAATCAAAGTAAAGGGTTATGAGACAATGGGTGGGTTATTTAATACGTTCTTCCTTATTTAAATCTTCTGCGCCCAACCCTCTCCTGACAATGAACATATTAAAACGTAATAGTGAGCCATTCTTATTAGAGAAACAAGCTGGTTTTAATACTTCAAGGATAATGGTGAGCCTTGAATCGGCAACTATTAAGCAGTTACTATTAACCCATTTAAACACGAAGAATTGTTTTCAAGGCTAACTGTGAATTGTACACCCACCCACCATGACACTATAAAACCCCACAAAATGATTGTGGGAAGGGGTAACAAAATGAAAACACAATTTTAATCGTACCTTGGCAAATTTTGAATTGCTGCTTTGGAAGTGGATACTGATCCCTTGCATTTTCCTCATAATAAGCCACGAGGGTTTTTAATCCAAGGACCCTACCGGAAACCAGTCATTTAAAAGCATAAAATTAGAGATACGGATTCCTTAAGTGAACTAATAACGGCAATTAGACTTCAACAAAGTAAGAACGCTCTGTATAATACCTGCACAGATGGGAGTATTGTCAATTGTACCCAAATTTCTTTGCACCCTACTGCATTCAATCCAGTACCTGTTATGGTCACATACTCTACAACTGAGCTACTGGTGCTCCTTTTTAACCACTTTATTTCTGCAAGCATATTTTTTACTTGGTCAAAATATTGATTAGAAATAATTAAACACTGAAATATCATAAATTTCCTTGTAAGAAAACTATAAATGCATAGTCATTCAAACCACACTCTTATTTCAAATACAATTTTTACAATTCCGTTTTCATTTTCTTTACGATAAGGTAAGTCAAAATTAAATAAGAAATGGCAATAAAAAAACAAAGCATAACTTTAACTTAATTTAATGATATTTCAAATTATCTTTTGATACAGTACGAAGAAAAACGCGTTTGCAATATTCTTCGAACTATTGGTGATGATCCACGGGTAGCGAACACAATCAAAATGTTATACGTACGAAACAACGGCAATGTAATTGATGCCATGATCAGCCATAAAGCTTAAAGCAGAACTCCAATTTTAAAAGAGTGGTCTCTCTGCTACTTTTCACTATGTTAATTACCCAATTTCAATTGTAACCCGGTCAGTTTCATTGAGCAATCGACTGAAACCTCTGGTTTATTAATAGGTGCAACCTGATAACCATGTAAAAAGCTTTTAAAACAGAACTAAAATTCCAAAGGTGCCCCAGTTGGCTCAGGAAACTGATCCACACACATTGGGAACTAACGTCCAACCACACCTACTACTTGAAACAGGAGGAGCATGGCAGACCGGTTGAACCATAAGACACCACCAGGTACATTTGATCCATAAAGATTTGAAAGGCCTTCAGTTTACCCCTTGCAGAACTGACGGAGCTTAAAGCAGACAAAAATTAATGGCTAGTCTCGGTTTCATGCTCTACTAGGAATAATGAGGATCAGTAAGTACTAGTTAAAGTACTGATTTCACAAACAATGATGAAAGACAGAGTAAATAAATGTTCATTGTGACCATCAACCCCGTCAAATTTGATCATTTGTTCTCTAGAAAAGTATTTTTGATCTCAACTTCAGCAAATAGCAATTACAATGGACTGAATAAATCAAGTCAAGTGATAAAACTGAAACAGAGGGATTCAGAACGAGATAATAAATTTTTATGCAACATACAAAAACAATAAAACAGAAAACAAGACAAAGGGTAGTACAATTCGTGGACTAATTTTTAAATAATATGTAAAAGAAAGATGAATAGAAACACTTACATCGATAAGAAGTATAGCAATCCTCCAAGCTGTTGTCTGTAGATATAGCACACAATATCCAGCTTTAGTTCCTGTAATATATTTCAAAAAGTGGTCATTTAAGCAAGTATAGACATTGTTTTGGAAAACTGCGTCGTTTAACATCATACCAAGTTTTCTTACTGGTAAAATATTTTTAAAAGGTTATTAAATAGCGCAACTGGACTCCAGGAAACAAATTTTTCTGATCGACAAACTACAAAAAAGTGTACTTAAAGATCAAAAAAGTAATAATAATAACTTTATTACTTCTATAGTATAAAATTTCATATGGATAGGATGTAGTATGCTTTACAAATAAAAAAACACACTAACGATAAAAATATATATGCTGAAAACTAATACAAACAATTATACAAAAATAAAAAATGAAATAAATTTGCAATAAAATGTCATTCATATGCAAGTTTCAAAATGCGCGCCTTAAGCTTAGATTAAAACTTAGTAATGTTATTTTCTCTCTAAACGTTTACAAGACCGCAGAAAGACCAGCACAGGTTTTTCCACTCATTTTGTTTGAGCAGGTCTGTTGAAAAATTGAACAGGCCTGCCTTAGGGGGGTCTGGGAAAATTTACCCCCCAGAAAATTTTGAAATCCTAGACGCAAAATCCTGCATTCTGGGGCATATCTGGGGGTAAATTGATGTGTTGAAAATGATGTTTTTAAGGCCACTTTTTAAGGTACAAGAGCACTTCTTTTATTTTTTTTCTTCTTTTTTTCACCCACCTTTTTAAAGTTGTTACCCAGTCTGCTCAGTAACTAAAATCATTCTAAATTGTAGTCTAAATATTCAAAATTCCATTCTGCAATTCTTCATGCTAGCAGCTTTTGTAAAGTTGTAATATGTTATACTATATATACATACATATATATATATATTCATTGTGTGAGTGACACAAAATCATTTTGTTAAATCCCCTATATATGTACTAGCTATTTTTAATGTGTTTTAAATATTGCCTATAATATACATTTTGTATCAGGAAAAAAACATGTAATTTATAATCAAGAAGTTGCCTCTCAGCAATTAATTTTGAAAACATGGTCTTTCAAGTTTTGAAAAAATCCTAATTGAAGGTATAGAAAAAGCAATATTGTTCTGTTAATTTTAAAAACATTTTATGCATTTTAATTAACTGCAGAGAGGCAGCTAGACTTGAAATATTATAGCCAATACCTTATTTTATTTTATGAAAAATATTGTTTGAAATTGTGTTGGGTATACCGGTAGATTGTAACTGTTATTCCTGTGTTTTTTTTAAATTTTCAAGTGAATAAAATTGTTTTAAATTGAAATTTGATTCACTTTTATTAACACTGAGAAACAAAATTTTTGTTATCATTATTTGACAACTGATCCTCGGTAATCTTTACATGCTCATTTCGAAAATGTCATTATTTTTCCCCTAACGGGTCTCAGTTTTTTTATAAGGCAGTTACAGTATATGGTGCACATTTTGCAAAAAATATGCCATTTGTAATACTTCAGATAAATCAAACAAACAAATATTTAGCCTTGATTTATTCGATTGACATGCACAAAAGTGTTGTATTCACTTGTAGCTGTCCTGAAACAATAATTTATTGGCTGTTGATACATTTTATGAAAGCATGTTCAGATGTGAAAATGGACTTTAGCAGTGAAAATTAAGGAAATTCACACTATTAACATACAAGTATATGCAATATATTAAAAAAACGAGCTGTATGCATGCTGGCGTATATAAAGCATATAGAAATAGAGAGAAGAATGTCACTTTATGGTAGGAAGCTTTTTTTTCGACTTTGTCTTGCATGTTTGACACTTGGACAGTCTCGCTTTATTGACCAACAGTAGTCCGCCATCATGTGGACATCCCATCGGCCTTGGTATCTTTCCTCCATTTCTTTTATGTCCTGGTGGAACCTCTCACCTTGCTCATCGCTTATATCTCCAAGGTTTTCCGGGAAGACATATAAGTGACTATGCCGGAAATGCATTTTGATACTCATATTGCAGCCAAGCTTATGAAAGTTTTTCAGCAAATCAGCAATCAAGCTCTTGTAGTTTGGAGATTTTTAATTCCCTAAGAACTGCTAAGTAACATCTACAAATGAAGTCCATGCCACCTTTTCAACAACTGTCATGGTTCCTTCAAAGTTACTGTCATTAATGAGCTTCCGAGTCTGGGGTCCATCAAATATCCCAGCTTTCACTTTTTCATAGGACAAACTAGGAAAAGTTCGTCTGATGTGCTGAAAGCATTCTTGGTCTTTGTTCAAGGCTTTTACGAACTGTTTCATTAAGCCTAACTTAGAGGAGGTACAATGTTAGATCGATCAACCAAAGGTTGCTCTATCAGATTTGGCCCCCCGGCTTGCAGTTGTGGTCTAGG
>RDPX01000007.1:232661-249090 GCA_003991215.1 Morbakka virulenta | reverse complement strand
TGGTCTAGGGAGCCAGTCTTGTTTGACCCAATGTTGATCCCGATCCCTACTGTCCTATAAACACAAATGGCATGGATGTTTGGTGAAGCCTCTCTGCTGACCCAAGAGGAAACTCGTCATCTTCAAGTCTACACATATGATCCAATTATGGTCATGGTATCGGCGTAAATTAATTACTTTTTTAATGCTCTCGTAGTTTTTCTTTAGAATCACTGAGTGACCTACAGGTACTGCTCCAAACTGGTTTCCATTATGAAGAAGGACACACTTTAAGCTTTTCTTCGAGCTGTCTATAAACAGCCTCCAATCATTTGAATTGTAACTGGGTAAACCTAAAGCTAGAAGAAGCCCACTAATGTCATTACAATACACGAAGTCACAGTCAGTACTAAAAAAATTCAGAAATTCATTGTCTCTGGATCTGTAGTATGAAATTTTGAAATCACTCTGAGTCAGTTTCTGCTTACTTAGTCTAGAAGTTAGAAGCTTAGCACCTGCCTTTGATAAACCTATATCGTGCATCAAATCGTTCATTTCAAACTGATTAAGCGGACCAGGAGTGATTCCTGATGTATCCTCAATATCTGAGTGGCTTGAACTAGCTGTAGTATCAGAGCTGGTTTCGTGACATCTCGATTCTGGTGGAGGAAACTATGCAGAATGGGGAACAGTCAGTCGGGCAGATTCTAGATCAAAATAATCAAATAATGGTAATCAAATAGAGTTCGTGGTCGTTTCATGTTACTTCATACATGTGCTTCACATTCTTTAAAGTCTTTATTTTCACTTTCGTTTTGTTATCGAATAACCATCCGATATCGACCAATTAAAATCGCCGTTACTCCCGGTGGACCAACAAGAAAGTAAACACAGCTGATTCAACACATGTGACGAACACACGTTTTGATCCGTTTTCTGAGACACGCTGCTTAATTTCTCGATGACTCGGTGTTTACAATATGCAAGACACAATCAATTATTGAACAGTTCAGTTGAAATTCGCTAAAAAAATTTTTTGGGGGTTGAAGTTTGAGCCGGCCCAAAAAACGTTTGAAACGGTACATTTGGCCGGCTACCGGTTCTTAGGGAAAACACTGCCAGCATTACTGTATGGACTTGAAAGAGTGGCAGCAACTCAAAAAACAGGAAGCTGAGCTTGAAATTGCAGAACTCAGCATGTTCCGGTTCCACTTGGGTTTACTCAGCTGGATAGGAAAAGGAACGAATATATATGGAGCAAAGCTCATCTAAAAAGATTGCGAGACAAGCAATGGGAAGCAAGGCGCAGGGGGTTCGAACATGTGACCAGGAGAGAGGAAGAATACGTTGGTAGGAGATTGTTGGACATGGTTGTGCCAGGGAAAAGAATGCGAGAAAGACCAATGAGGAGATACGTGGATGTGATAGCCGAGGATATGTGAGTAGCAGGAAAACAGAAGCAGGGCGCTGGAGACCGTGGAAAATGGAAAAGACTGATCTGCTGTAGAGATCCCTAACGGAAGCAGCCGAAAGTCAAATAATAATAATAATAATAATATTAAGTGGAAGACTATTCCACAAAATTGGTGCAGCTGTGCTAAAGGCTTGGTCACCTGACTTTTGTCTTATTATTCCAGTTGGGTTTTGTAAAAAATGACCATTATTATTTGACTATATATGAATTTCTCCATAAGACAAATAAGATCATAAATATACGATGGGCATTATCCAAACCTTGAAAGTAATTAAAATTATCTTTAAACTTATTCTGTAGTTGTCAGATGGCAGTGCAGCTGGTACATTATAAGCAAAATGTGTGAAAAATGTGAAATATTTTGAAATCAAGGTGGCAACTGCATTTTGAACACGCTTAAGTTTATTTATATGAGGATTTAGTAGCCCGTAATAATAAACTTTAAAAGTAATCTAATCTGCCAATAACTACGGCCTAAATAAGTGTTTTTGTGGTCTCAGGCGATAAGTACTTCCTAATACATCTAATATTATGTAACGAATAGAATGGAAGGTTACATGTTTTACTTATGTGTTGTAAAATTAAGACAAGAGTCAATCCAGGAGCCTAAATTTTTAGTTTCATTAACTGATTTGAACAAAATCATTCCCTACTAATAATTTACTACTGTTAACTTTGTTCAACTGTTGTCTTGTCCCTATTGTAAGAAATTCAGTCTTAGCATTCCATACTTCTATTTCAGTATTCTTTCCATCTGGTTTAAACGGCAGATATAACTGTGTATCGTCCGAATAGGCAAGGATGTTGGTTAAATGATCCCGGATGGCTTGAAATAGCTTACTGGCTATAATGGTGAAAAGAAGTGGTCCTAGTGAGGACCCCTGAGGGGATCCAAAATGCAGATGACATCTTTCGGATAGACCTTCAAGCTTAACCACTATGTGCTGATAAAGATCACGCATGTAGGATAAAATCCATTCCAGTACATACCCTGTAAGTCGACACGTAGTTGCCAGGCAGTGAAATAAAACAGTGTGGTCCACGGTATGAAACGCCGAAGGTGAGTACAGCATTACTAGTAATGACACATGCTGATTATTCATGTCAATAAGAAGATTGTTGGCAACTCTCAACAGTGGCCTTTACCTATAATGAAACTTCTTCTACGTAGATTACAGTGCAAGTAACAGGTGGTTGTTACTAATGCGACTTAGTACCTGTTCAAATACTGCTCTTCCTGTGATTTTGGATATTGTAAATTACTAACACGATTTTTATGAGGCAACTCCTTCGAGCCTTTCTTCAAGAATGGCTTAACGAACGCTTCTTTGCATTCGTACAGGACGTGTTACAGTGTCAAAGAAGCATGGCTATTTTTGCAATCAGTGGCAGAGAAAAATTGATAGTATTATGGAGCATACATGTTGAAAAAAGGGTCCAGTTTCCACGACTTTTTTATCACACTTTTCAGAATTTTATGAACTTTATTCTCGCTAAACGTTTTGAAAGAATGTAGCTTTCCAACAGAACCTGGTAACAATTTATCCGTTGGAACAAGATCATGATGAGTTGGACTGATATCAGTAGAATCAATTTCCTCAAAGATGTTTTGGATCCTGTGCATAAAAAAGATGTATATTTTAGTAGCCAATAGGGTGTTATCAAGGTGACTAGGAAAGGTGAAATTGTCTTTCATCCCCATAAGTTTAATAGCGGTTGAAAAAGTCTTTTCGGGTCATCACTGTTCTCACCCATAAATTTAGAGTAGAATTCACATTTAGTTACATTCATCCGGTAAGGTACATAAGTTTCTATCTTATAGTTGCGTAGACCGCAGTTAAATTTAGATATTTGCCATTTCCGTTTTGCTTTCCTACGTACTCGTTTTTCCAGTATCGATCTTCTCATTATACCATAGTACAGCGGGTCTAGCTACAGGTGTTCTTGTCTTTTGCGGTGTATGCTGGTCAAGAACAGCATAGAGGGTCGAGTTGTACTCTTTTACATACATATCGTGATCTCGTGTAGATGTAAGCTGCTTCTCCGCATTGCATAATGCACTAGCTTATACGTCTCACTTAAAACTTTCAACGTTTATAGATTTCAGCTTTCTGTATTTCGCGGTTCTAATAGAAATATCTGGCCTTGGTAATGTCGAAAGCACAGCACCTGCAGCATGATCTGAAATATACCAACCAACAAGTGGTCTTCCACTAATAACAGACTCACACATGCGTGTTATAGTCAAATCTAAAATATGGCCCTCACAATCTGTAGGCTGCGACGATGCTGTTAAAATGCAAAATACTCCAACAGAACCAAAAACTGTTGCGGATTAGAGTTTTGTATATCGTTAACAAGGATGTTAAAGTTACCTGTGATGACCAGTTGCTCGTCACAAAATAGATGACGTTCTCAATAAGTTGGATTCATTTAGGAATACACTTGGTGAGACGATATGCTCTTGTGGGTACGGTGGTCTATAAATGCTGACAGTTTGAATATATGATCAAGATGATCCAACTATCCATTCAGAAAATTCATAGGATTCACCTTCACGAACACCGGCCTCAGCTTTCTTAACATCCAGTGACTCGCGATAAATTAGTCCAGTTCCGCCTTCACGACGATCAGACCTCACGTGATCACTGAATTTATATCCAGCTGAGCATAATTCAGTCCTATGTGCAGAGTCTTTATCCGCAAACCAAGGCCTAGTAACAGCAATCAGATTCATCTTTGTTTCACAAATAAAGTAAAAAATATCAGCAGTTAGATTTCTCAATGAACGGGTATACATATTGAAGAACACTATTTGTTGTTGTTTACGCAAGTTCAAAGTAAGAGGGCCCAAGTCAAACAAAGCTTTCCCAAGTCAATGTACTTCGTGGGGGCAACTCAGGAAAGTAATGGATGATCCAGTGAAGTGTCGAAAATAATTTTTCCAATCCCCTATTCATAAGTAAGAATAAAGTAGAAAAAGAAACAAATTGTAAGTCATTATCTTACTGTTCTAAAAAAAGTTTAAAACCTTATACGAAAGCAGCACAAGGAAAGCATTGAAGTGCACTAGCATTACCACCGTTATTTCAAATGCAATTGTAACAATTTCCTCATCATCTTTTCCACATTTATAAAGGCAATTAAAATAAATCAAACGTACCTCGTAGAGATTTCTAAGCCGAATAAATATGCTTGGGATATGGTTGTACAGCAAGGATGATATAGTCAAGCTACATGAAGGAAAGGGATATGTAATTATTAAGTTTAATATTAATTGCCAAGATAGCAAATATGAGTTGTACATGCGTATGAATGCCTGTTACATATACTATTCATACATGCACTAATGTTTCTCTTTATGAGTGCTTTTGTATTTTGATTACAATATGTTATGAAAAAGCCCACAATAATGATTGTAGCTGTTATTGTCCTTGTAAAGGCTTTAACTGTTCTACTTTGTTGGTATCTAAACCTATTCGTATCAGGTAACATGGGCTTTGACCAAGACTCTTGACGCAAAGCTAGATGGTACCTACACCCGAACGTTAAGGGTATCACTCACCTTATTCTGGAGGCAGCATCCAACCAAACAACAAATCTACAGTGCAATTCCACAAGTGTCAGAAATTCTTCGTGGGTGTAAAATGCAGTTTGCTGGTTACTGCTGGAGAACAAAACACGAGCTTGCCAGGAATCTCTTATTCTGGGCCCCTCAGCATGGCAAAAACCGAAATGACCGTCATGCTACCACATTCATAGCAAAGCTCTATTGAGATAGCAACTGCCAGGCCGAAGATCTTCCGACTCTGGTGGAAAACCGTGATGGATGGTGTCATTTGTTACATGCCCGAGGTCACTTTATGATAAACAGAACTATTCAAATAACCAACACTGAAGCCAAAAAACCCCGAGTTTTCCTGTACATTTCACATTGAAGACCAGCACCAGCTTTTTCATTGTGCAGACAACTGTTCAGGAACCACCTAAAGCCTTAGGAATTATGTAAAACGTCGTAAAAATGGGTGATAATTTTAATCTAGTTAACTACACCTACATTTTCGTGTAAACTTGCATTCTGTAGTATAAGGATAGATGTAACGAACATCAGTTTCAAATGAACCCATAGGAATTACTAAAGTTATGTGGAATAGTGTCTAGGTACGTAATGGAGAGTGACAATAATGTTCATAGAATAGATTCCGACAAGCAATAAGATTGCTTTCATTAAAAGGAGACAGGTGGAGAGGAGTACGAAAAAGGGATAGTTAACGGTTATTCATGCTATATGATCGGTGATATAGTTAAGTACGTATCAAACAGACCAGCAAGAATAGCGTTTACCTTGCTCGTCTGTCTTTCATTACGGCCACCTCATTGTTCAACAATCTAATTTCAGTTCACGTTTTACATTATTTAGTTACAATATTAGTTACAATATTATTTTTAGTGTAGAGTAGTTTTTCCACCAAACTGATGAGGTGAGGCCTAGCGGAGCTGAATTTTTCCAGCGTGGAACTAAAGATTACGAGAACTCCAGGTACAATCATGAATTTTAATAATTTTCGGACACTCAAACCTATATGTAGAAGGTGCAGAAATACACCAAAACCAGGGGTTTCCATATATAGCCCTTTATTTTAATACATGCACAAAGTTATTTACATAAGTAAAAAAATAAAAGTATAAATGAAAAACTGTATGGAATAACTAGGTCCCAAAAGGAAAAATTCCATCTTGCCAGATAACAATCAACTAAAAAATACGACGAAATGGGCCTAAATATATCACTGTTTGCCTGACATATATGTATGTATGTGTCTACAGGCATCCTTTTAAAAGCCTTTTTATTTCCATGAATATTAAATAAAGATATCTAAGTGCAAACAATACACAAATAAATCACAAATTATTTATTTCGAATTTGCTAATCAGGTTTGATGACTTACCTAATACTTGTTTCGTTACGTTCTGTTGGAACACGGTTTGTTACTGGACAATCTGCAACAAGCCACCTCAGTCTCTTTGCCTCGTCGCTTTCTAAAAGCTCTTCCCATTCCTAAGTGACGTAAATAAGCGTGTGATTGTCACCGTAATGCGAAAAAGCCCAAAAGAAATAACTATAGCCGGTTTCGTTCATTAAATGAAAATAACCCCACAATATTATTAAAAGAAGAAAAGTAACATTGATTTGTTTAAAAATCCAACTCAATGCTAGTTTTCTTCTTTTAAAAATGTCCGGGTTTTTTTTCATTTCATAAACAAAACAAAACCCAAAACATTTCAAAAATATATACCTCAGAGCCAGTTAAAGATTCGCTCTTTTTTGGCTTTTTTCTCTCTGGTGGTGACGGGCTGTTTGACTGCACCTGTAGTAGTGAGACAAGGAGAAAAATTCAAAAATTTGACTTTTTCTACCAAATAAACAATGCAAAATAAAACAAAAAACAACAATTAATCAATTAAGTTATAAAAACAGGTAACCAGCCAAGGTCTTTTAAAGAGAGCATTGTCACTCTTAATAGAATTAACTTTACAAATCAACATCCACAAAATATCAGCTGTTTTTCATTATTATTTTGGTTACTGCTGGCATATTTTGGAAACGTTTATCGTTTTACTTCCTTCTGTACTTCCAAGATTCTTCCTGTCGACTAAGTATTTGTCTTTATCATAGCTTTAGACTGGCCAAGGGCTGCACTGGGTTACACAACCCTAATATAATATAATATAATATAATATAATATAATATAATATAATATAATATAATATAATATAATATAATATAATAAAACATAATATAATACAATATAATATAATATAATATAATATAATATAATATAATATAACATAATATAATATAATATAAATAATATAATATAATACAAATAATATAATATAGGATAATAAATTATTTATTATATTGGTAGTTACAGGCGTAGGAAGTATAATAGTAGATTTTTGTCTGGTTTTTGTAAATGTTTGGTATCATCTGTCTGTGCGTCAAATAATGATATTTTAGATCTAATAAATAGATGGAAAAATCGACATAAAGAGTCTATTCTGTGGAAAAAAACCTACCCCTTGTAGTAGCCTTCTTGAACATTCGGGAAACCCCATTAACTGTAACAAACAGTCAGCAAATTTATTCCAATCGGACCCATTGATTACGAAATGTGACTGCTTTGAATTAAACGCCAGGTAAAATTTGCTAAATATCTTCGTAGCAAGTTCCTCTTCAAGACCATGCACTACCACTCGCAGGCAACGAAAAACTAAAAAATACAACATATGTAATAATGAGATGATAGGTTAATTAATCATAATATATTAACACATTTATCATTAACATTACATATAGAAAGAGCAAATTACTGGTAAAAAAAAAGCAAAGATGTCTACATTTTAAATGTTATTCCAATTTTTTTTACCTCAGAAGAACAATCATTTCACTTTAACGCCACAGGAAACAAAAAGCAACAGTCCACAAATTCTTAGCATTATATGATCAAATTATTACATCTGTTATATCAGTGCTTCGCAATCCTTTATGCCTCGAGATTTAAAACGTCGAAATGTAATTTGACCACTACCACTCTAAAGGTTAAAGATGTAAGTGACTTTGAAAAATTCTATTTTTACATTGATAATACCAATGTCCTGGATCACTATTAAGATTAATGTCGAAACAAATTGGGCAGTTTTTCTTCATTCTAACGGTAAGGTACTGAAATTTTTGCTTGCATACGAAGCAAGAATTGAAATGAGCAGATTCCTTTTGTCCAAGTTAAGCGAAGAGCCGACATCATGACAAGTAACATTTCCATCTCACAAAATGGAAAAGCAGAAGTACCTTGAAACAATCTTACTGGACAAAGTTGTGGTATTGAAAAATTCGAATACTAAACCTAAACGAAAAGAACAAATTTACAACAAGAGGGCTGAGAAGAATCACTATTAATCAATATGGCCAAAAAAGTGGGACCTTTGTTCTTGTTTCTCCCTAACAAGCATTCAAGCTCTTTCTATGACCAGTCCGTTTAAGACTTTCTTATTTATAACTGGCCAATTCCATGACAAATCAACAAGCAAAATTACAAACTGCTATCGGCTCTTCCATTTGAATGACGGGTTACCCTGTTTCTGATACATTGTCTGTTATCTACACAATCTTTTATTTAAGATGAATAAATTTTACATATGTAGTGTATATAATATGTATTTTAAGTAAATACAAAGTTTTGGTAGTCTGCCACCAGAAATTGATGATCGTCAGCAATGAAATTTTAGATAAAAATATGTGAAATTTCAGTTATGCATATCTAGGCAACTACATACGATATTGGCATGAAATTTTCAGATTTAACATTTCTCATGGATCTCGATTTGTGTTCATGGGTATCAGGTAAATCTGAGAAGGTTGTTGTCAATTCATCATTGTTGATTTGGCATGGAATGACCCAAATATCATAGTCGAAAAGGACTGTTCACACAACTACCTTACTAGGTACGGCGTTAGAAGATGTGTTTCCCTTTCTGACAATTTCGGAGAGACCAATAACATCTTACACCAGAATACGAAGAATAGCGGAGATAATATATGGCGATAACTTAAAGGCCTGTTTGGTTGCTGAGTCCTACTTCAAACACACCAATTCCTACTCTAAAAAACCACCACCTCCTCTAATTCAGGTTCTAATTACATGCCATGGTGAATATTTTGGTGTCAATTTCGGTAAAATACTGATCCAAAAATTTAATGACCAACTCAATATGATAAAATACGTGCGGGTGGGCATGTCTTTGTTTATTTGTACATCATTTTCCAGGAACTCAAGTAAACATGAAAATAATGGCGCCGTCCTCGCATAGTTTCCTGTTTAAGACGTTAAACCATGTCAAAAGTTCAGCCTTGCTCTTTTTGATGAGGGGGCACAGTCTAATGACATTTTCAGTTTAATCAAAGAAAGGAAAATGTAAGTTTATCTTAATAACTTAATGTATAAAATGTTTTCAGTTTTTAAGTAGATTTCTCGGTAGCATATACACTGAAATATTTCATTTTGTCTTAATCGAACAACATTTTCTCTTGATCTATTTCAAAGTAATATTTGTCAAAGTTCTTTAAGTGCTTTTAACTGAACTAAATAAACTAAGATATTTCTTACCAAGTTCGTGTTTCGCTATAGTTGGTATTTTNTACCATGAAAAATCATACAAATTGCGTCATTTCAATATCACGAACAGCTCAATGAGTTAAAACTTTCGACGATATCCCTTAACTAACATAACTGGTCAAGCCATTAGATTGATTCCAAATCCATAACACATTCATGTTTCTTCTGCCCATAAAACTCTTTTATTTACTTCATGAATTCATAAACAAAGATAACCTTCCCTTTCGATACCAACCCACCTCGGTAAAAGAGAGTAATGTTACATTATGTGCGTTAATTTTCTAGCAAAAAAGGGCGAAACGCGCTTGTGTTTAGAATGCTCGCTTTTATATAATGGACCATTTTGATCAACGGAGACGTCATACATATCAATATGTCAGGTAATGTTAAAAATCGATGATGTTGCTTATCGACGAATCTTTATTTTTTTAACTCACGTTTCCCCAGTAATTGGGGCTCAGACTGTGCCATACACAGGGGCTTTGGATCTGGCAGTGAGGAATTTCTTGGCTGGATGTCCTTCCTGCCGCCAACCATTGGCTTTTTCTTTTGCAAAGTTCTAAAGTCGCCCGCTCGAGAAATCGAACCCGGAAATCTTGGTTATGGTGCAGCTGCACTGACCATTAAACCACAGCTGCACTGACCATTAAACCACAGCTCCTCATGTAGTGAAGAATCATGTAGTGAAGAATTGTGACATTAGGGACAATATGTTTAAACTGAGCAACAAAAACTGCGTGAATCTTGAGGATAGCTGGTGCCCCATCAGTAATAGAACCATTCAACTTTCACAGGTCTGGTCTCTATTTTTTAAAGATGTCACGAGCCATCACAAAAATGTCCCTATCTTTTCCTGCTGTTTCCAGCGACTTGCTAAGTAGACGGCCATCTACAAAATCTCCATTTTTTCGGAACCAAATCATAAGTTGCGTAGACAACGCAATGCCAATTGTGCAAAGAAACTGAAGTTCATCCTATGGTGACACAGCTGATAGTCTCCACGATTATTGACGAAACATTTTGTGGTATGGGGCTTGTTCTCCGATTAATATTGACGCCGAATACCTGGATTAAACTGATCTTTTTTGCGTTCTTGATGGTCATCAAGAATACCATTGTTCTGGAACTGTGCAAGATTAAATCCTCTCCACTGTGCGGGGCTCTTCTGCTTTTGCGATAAGCAATGAAACACGATACGGGGGTCACACTGCAAGTTAGTTGTACTTTTAAAGGACACTTTTTTATCTACGCCAGTAGCTCTCAGGTTGGCAGGTTTTCGTGATATAAAGGACAGTCTTGATCCTTACAGCACACTTGGATTTAAAATGTTTTTTACGTTTGATCAGTTTCATGACTTCGCATGACAAGACTTTATACCAAACGTTTATATGTTAAAGTTGCTTATTCCGGTAAAAACAAAAAAAGAAAATAAATCTCATCACAAATAAAAGACTGCAATGCAAACTCGAAAGAAGCTACCTGCCTGTAATATTTTTGACTAATTTTGGTGTCAAACAAATATTAATGAAGTTGGCGAACTAATAAAATCCACATGGCAACATGACATAAACCATGCATCAGAAGACGCAAAAGTGTGCTATAAATTTTCAAAAGATGGATGATTACGGTCACAATTTGAGATGACATCATCAAACTGCGCCATCAACGTTCGTTAAGAAATATGAAGTGCAATTCAAAAATTTGGTTAATGAATGAGCATTACTATTTATGTTTCGAACTAGTTGTAAGACTGAGTAAGACTTCAGTTTCTACTTGAAATTTTAGGCAACATATTACATCAGAGTATCTGGGGAATAATTCTTTTACTAAGAGAAGCCAGATGTCTGGGGCAAATACGAGATCGGGTTTTGCCAGTACTTAATAGAGATTGTGTTATCCTTTAAACTGTTTGCAAACAATGCTGGAATCGTATTTTCCTATCCACAAAAGAATGTTAGTAAATAACTGATATCAGGAAGCAAAGTATCTTAAAGAAATCCGGATAAAGAATAATGGATGTTAAAATATATAAGAAACTCACAAGCATTTCAACAACCTTCCTATTCAAACAGTCGTCAAGTTAAAAAAACAACCGAAGCTATCAATTTGTCTGAAAGATAAATAAATGTTGGAATCTGAAAAGGTGGTTATTAGGGTCATTTTCTAATAAAGATCAAGGGGNTATCCTTTAAACTGTTTGCAAACAATGCTGGAATCGTATTTTCCTATCCACAAAAGAATGTTAGTAAATAACTGATATCAGGAAGCAAAGTATCTTAAAGAAATCCGGATAAAGAATAATGGATGTTAAAATATATAAGAAACTCACAAGCATTTCAACAACCTTCCTATTCAAACAGTCGTCAAGTTAAAAAAACAACCGAAGCTATCAATTTGTCTGAAAGATAAATAAATGTTGGAATCTGAAAAGGTGGTTATTAGGGTCATTTTCTAATAAAGATCAAGGGGGCGGAGAAGAAAAACAATTTTAATAATGGGTAATAGTTACACGGTATAAATTATGGACCTATAAAAACCATGTCAAAAGTTCAGCCTTGCTCTTTTTGATGAGGGGGCACAGTCTAATGACATTTTCAGTTTAATCAAAGAAAGGAAAATGTAAGTTTATCTTAATAACTTAATGTATAAAATGTTTTCAGTTTTTAAGTAGATTTCTCGGTAGCATACACACTGAAATATTTCATTTTGTCTTAATCGAACAACATTTTCTCTTGATCTATTTCAAAGTAATATTTGTCAAAGTTCTTTAAGTGCTTTTAACTGAACTAAATAAACTAAGATATCTCTTACCAAGTTCGTGTTTCGCTATAGCTGGTATTTTTGTCCTAAGCATTTTCCTATTGCTTAGTACCTTGAAGAAAATTCACATATTGAGTTAATAAATAAAGCATGGCAAAAAATTTGTTAAAGTTAATCAAGAAAACTGAAAAAAACCCTGTAAGAAGTACAATCACAACAATATCAATAAAATCTTGATACATTGCCTATTAACTAGCCAACTGAACTCACAGAGAAAAAAACAGCTTAGCTGTCATACCTTAAAAACATTTTACCATCCTTACATTGGTAACAGGTGTATGCAGATTATGTAGGAATGAGGGTACTGAGTTATGAAGAGGGAGGCCGAGGAAAAGGTGGAAGGACGTGATGCTGATGTGACGAAAAAACAGGCTCGAGACGGCAGATCCGCAGTGGCGACCCCCAAAGCGATTAGCCAAAAGACAAAGAAGAAGTAGACATTGGTGACAGAAATCTTTTTGCTTTTCAAGGTATGAAAATAATGTCGGCAGTTATCATCTGGTGAGGCGACTTACAACAGGGAAGATATTTTGCCTTCAATAAAATTGAAAATCGAATGAGAACTCATGAGTAAATTCTTCTTAGTGGGTATTGGAAACAAGATGATGTTACTTTGATATTGGCTACTTACAAAAGTAATATATTTCCTTGTACCATCTCTAATCTTCGACACCACAGCACTCCCATCAAAAAGTGAGTCGTGAAACTCTGCAGCTAAAATCGAATTTAAAAAATGGTATTAGAGTATGAAAAGTAGAAACAAGCAAAAAAACAACCAACATCCTGCTTATCTAAGGGGCTACACAATATCATAAATGCACTACGCACAGGGATAACAAAAAATACTACAATGTTTAAAGAAGCATTTCATTTAAAAATGTCATCATTTTTGCGCATGCTAAAAATAGTCAAAGTTTGTAGGTAGCATATATAATATTCTGTTGCACATCTGTCTTAATCCCACCCCTAAACTCGGCCTTCCACATGTACTTCATAGAGTGCGAATTCTGCCCTCAGCAGACACACGACTATTTATTACACAGATTATATTGTTTTAACACCATCGTTGCGTAAGCAAGACTATCTAACGTCACAATCAACCTCGAAAACTGTGCTAGATCGAGCCAATTCTAATGGGTTAAATTACTACAACTGTTGACAAACAGTTTTCCACTTAACATCGTACACCTTTTGTTGATTCGGGTTTAAATCACAGTCAAACTGATTGTTTATTGGTTCTGTTATGATTAGGTATAAAAGAGAAAACTAGAAGAAAGAACCGGAGAGAGGGTATGTAGTATAACATAAAGATTACCAAGTTCGAATGAGAAAAAACGTGGCATGGTACATATTACATCACTTTTTTACCTCTCACAAATCACACTGATTTCAAGCAAGGATGGTCAAATGGTTTATCTGCAGTGCATTGTACACCCTTGTCGCCAGGTTAAATGGACCCTTGTACGTCGTAGCATGATAACTCTGGTCAAGGAATAATACAACTGGTAGTCTGTGCTAAAAAATGCGCTGCAGACTGCATTAGTCGAATGCTTGAAATAAATCCCTGTCGTTAGCATTTGGGGGGTAGGTCTTGCAACCGTTGAGCAACGTTTTATGCAAACAAGTTGGATTTGTAGCTGAGTGTAATAATATCTGGAAAACATTTCTTCAACAACTTGGTGAATGGCGGGTGTTTTACTATATGATGAGTATATCAAAACAATATACGTGTATCGTTCAGTAAGACCCAACTAGCACTATTCTCTTATTACTCTTAAGGAAGAAATGATCATTGAATGGCAAGAGTAATAACTTAAACTTACATGTACTTAGTGCTGATATTTGCTCAGTTAAACCAGACACAGGCGAAGGCATTTTCTATTATGGAAAAACAAAAAAGTAAAATCATCCATTAATACAGTTTTTGAAAAAATAGTATGAAAAAACAGTATTGAATTAAATACATACATGAAAAAGTCAAGGGTCTACCCGATTCTTTTAACTAGTTAGTCTAACAAACTGTGATCTTATGAATCTCGTATAGTAATACTGATAAAAACAATAAATAAAAATATATTAATTAAAGTTATACAAAAAATATTAAAGTACGGTTGTTATTATGGTAGTCTTTCTACTGACTGCTTTTTTCAGGAAGATCAATTTCCTTTCTTTTTATTTCCCCCCTAATTTTATCCCCTACACTCTCCTGGTGTCTCTCTCAGCTGATTTCGTTAACGGTCACGGCCTGTAAGGGTTTAAATCATTAGTGTTAAACTCAAGTCCACAAAAAGGCAATGAGCTGAATGTCAGGCCAGTCCTAAAAAACCTTGATGATTATTGGTCTGAAGCGACCAACGTAATACTTAACAGTATAACAGTAAAACTTAAAGCTTGTTGGCTAAAAACCTATTTATCAGATACTATTCGGTGTGACCCAGAATACCTGATATATAAATACTGCTTCGTCTAGACTAGTGTGATACTTCTAAAAAACGAAGTGTTAAGAGTTGAGTAGTAACATTACCCTCCTTGATCACTCTATCTCCGTGGCCGACAGGCAAATGCTTTGCACTAAACAACCAGGCCCTAGTCGGCTCGAATGTCAGAGTATGGTTCCTTCGTTTGACTTTTCTGTTTCCAATTTTTATACCACGAAGTATAGCAGATTTTACCCGCAAAACATACTAAACGCGAAATGCTCCAGTTGTATTTAGACCCTAATATTGCCATTCTTAACGGCGATCAGTTGTTAGAACTGTAATGCATCTCACACGTTTTCTAAGGGTTACATCATATTATCATCTACTTATTACATCTTACACTATATTAATGTAAACAAGATGGTCATGAAATAGACGCACAAGGTTTAAGGCAGAAAAATTATGTGAACTCTTAATTACATAGGTCTGGAGGGAGGGGAGTTCATTTATGACAAGGTCAATCAAAAGTTAAACACCTTGTTAACCACAAACAATTTTAACCTGAAACCTGATAACCTGCCTTATCTTATATCTGCCAAAAGAAACTGTGAATGTTGAAGTAAAATTTTTTGCTAGTTTTCATACCATGGCTACATAAATACGATTAACACTTCAGGTAAATATATTTAGTAATTGCCCAGCTATATATTATTGTACGCTTTGTATACTGCTGAAGACTGTGAAAGAAATGAAACTCTGTACTGTAAAGTTAGAGTTTTTCTTACTCGTATATCTGATTATATTATTGTACGTATATATTTTGAGGTGGGTAAGTAGAAACCATCGTAATTCCTAAAGCTTCAATGTTTCTAATCAAAATACAATCTGTCTTACAGCTTAGTGTTGAATCATGTTTTTAAGTTTTTGAGTGACTCTTAGGAGCTTTTGTTATAGTTTTTAGTGCATTTGGAAGTCTTTATGTAAAAATGAAATACTCATGTTTCTTAGAAATCTGTGTTTAAATAGTTTTTCACAAAAATTTTATTCATTGAAGAAAAGCTAACTGTTAATAACTAGCAAGTATTCTCTATATTATTGGTTGAATCACAATCTGCCTCTTCATTTTAATAATTTCTTGGAGAAGAACATGTGTCCATTACCATCCACTTCTCATCATATGCCGTATTGAGTCCAACAACCCTCTAATATCTTCAGCTTTTGTTTATTTGAAAAGTAAGCAGCTATCCCATAAGTAAGCTTTGATCTAACATATGATTTGCTTATCTTATGCCTTGCACGCATGTTGACATTCGCAAAGCATAAGTATGCCAACTAATTCTAGCTCCCTGTCTGCCTGTCTCTGTGCCTGTCCTCTGTCTAACCCGTTGTCAATTCTCTCTCTCTCTCTCTCTCTCTCTCTCTCTCTCTCTCTCTCTCTCTCTCTCCTCTCTTTCCTCTTTTTCCATTCATTACCATCACTAACTCTGTTGTAGCCCTGTTTGCTGATCGCGCGAGCACGACTCCCAGCGCCCCACACACTGTATCCCCTCGGTTGATAT
>RDPX01000007.1:215812-232636 GCA_003991215.1 Morbakka virulenta | reverse complement strand
CCCCCTTTCTCTCTCTCTCTCTCTCTCTCTCTCTCTCTCTCTCTCTCTCTCTCTCTCTCTCTTGAATACTTGTGTATTGGTATCCAAAATGGCTAAGCCAAATCTCTTAGAAGAGTGTGGTTGTGGTTATAAAGATAATCATTATTCATTGTGCATAGCTCAATTTCAATTATTACTTAGTGCCCGGTAATTAATAGTTGGCTTTCATACACTTGATTTTGAGTTACTTATATGAAAGTAATTGGTACGGTGTTTTGTAGGAACCAGATCAGCACACACTCACACTGGTAGATTCTTTATCATGCTCTAGAAGTGTTACTATGGTGATTACTGTGGTGATATTGTTGCATGAAGTATCAAGAGAAAATTTATACCTTCAGTACAGATCAAGCTACTGTTTGTCTTATGCAATGGTGTACAAAAGATTTTGGTTCTGATTTTGTTGCATTTCTAGGTGATAACAAAATCAGAATTGCAAGTTTTATACTATTCAAATTTATTGTCACTGACTTAATTTTGGAAGCAACATATTCTACATGGTCTTCAAGTTTGAAATGTGGTGCTAAGAGTAATGTTACACTGTGTTTATGTTTACATTTGTGTTCACTTCAGGGGCCCTGCCATCCCTTAATTCATTTATCTTCAAAAGTGACCATTCAACTAAGTGTAAGTCTACATTCCTGCATTCCAAGTTCATTCCTTCATAATATATTCGTTGCTGTTATCATTGTTACTAATTTGATATCATCTTGGAGGGTACGTCAATTAATATTACAAGTTGGAAATTTTTCTTGCATTTTCTTTCTAGTGTTTCCCCCTTGTTCGCTTTTATTTTTTCGGGATAGTTACTAATGAATTCTTTTAATCAGATTTTGTGGTGGACGGTGAAAAAAGTAAAAGCTAGTAGCATGTGAAGGCTGCCAACCAAGGCAAAAGACCCCAACCTGGCCACGGAACATACTAAACCCCGGTGTGTGCCAGCCTGGTTTTTCAAGCTTGGTACAACCCAACAGTTTTATTATTTATTAGCAATGGCTCACTCATAAACAATGAAAATATTGGCGGCGGTATGGAAGTTAACATATTTAATCAGTTGCTAATCCATCAACAATAACTGTTATTGCTGGGTAAAAGCTGCTTTCAGTCCAAGAGTTTATCAAAGATCTATCAAAGGTATTGAAATTTAAGGTACAGAAGTTAGTGACGGAATTTTGCAAACGTGCATTATGCTCACACTGTCTTGTGATTTCCCCTTAAAGCCAAGTATCCACGTTTACCTTTATCGTCTCCAAACGTTCTGAAACCACGCCACGTAAGAAACATCCACAGTCTTAGTGTAAAATAACGGAAGTCTGTCACGGCGAGTTTGTCCAAAAAGGAAAGATAAAGCAAGCAACCCATTGGAAGTGCCTTGTTTTTAGGTTTTACTTTCTTAGCTTGTTACAAAATTTAGGAACTTATGGGCATTAACATTACACAGCCTATCGTCATAATACCATTACTACTTAGTTCATTGTCTTATACTAATTGTCTTTAAACTAGAGTAGTCACCAAATTATCAGTAACCATGGTAAAAAATACCTACTGCAACAAAAGTAAATCTACGAATATGACTAAGAACTTTCCGATAATCAACTGCAAACTTAAAAAACAATTCCGAATTGAGAACCATACCATATTGGTTAATCAAACAATACAGTTATACACTAACACAGGTATACTCTTAAGTAAGTAAAGTACCAAATACCAAAGCGTATGACCTTAGTTGCGTCCTTGAATGTTGCTCTAAATGACGATGACAAGTTGCATTTTTCAAGCCCAGATAAAATATTGAGATTGCAGATCTAAGATCAAATAAACAAAGAGTGAGTATACTACAGAAAATGTCAAGTAATATGAGTAATATTTTTAGATATTAATAATCAAACTAAAATTTAAGTGTTAAATGTGCTTCTTTATGGATAAAAAACATTGACAAAACAACCTGTCTCCAAAACGATAGAAATTAGTCAATAGCAGTTCTTCAGGAAAATGAAAAATATCGGTTGTATGAGAATCCCCTCATACCACCTAAAAAAAGGGGGGGGTATTATGAGATACTAGCCAGAGTAAAGGGCACTGCTCGGCGATTCTGGTCATAAAGAATATAAAAAAACCTCATAGATTTCAATACGAAAGAATATTCAATATTCCGCTAGACGGCGTAATGAAGAATAAGAAAGGAAATGGACGCGGAAAGGTGCCGTATATACACTAACTGAAGTGGGCGTATGCATGCTGAATTAAAAGGGAAGCCCAGATTGGAAGAGAATACAGCAATCAAAATTGACTAAAAGTAAGGCTGAACACTATATTATGAATCTAAGATGATCTTTATGCTACACGCTGGCATGCAAAAATTTCTGTGTAATTACTACTAGAAAAAAAAACAACAAAATGGTAAAAGTTCTAAAAATCTGAAGGAAATGCCCTGTACCATGATACTGCGTATATCCTACAGAAAGTACTTCCTGTCTGAGGGTCATTTCAATGGCTTAACAATTAGCATTAACACACCGACAGGTAACATTTATGCCATGTTTTAAGGCTATAAAACATACCAGAAGTAGATTACTCCTATGACATGCGGCTACTAAATGTATCGTTACATGCTAACACCCGGCAGCAATGCATGAAGACTTAAAAATTATATTGTTGGGATAAACTCCATCAAAAAGAGCTAAATAGAAACACACTATGTGAGGCGAAGGAAAACATCCCAGTGGCCACGTTACAAGTTAACAAATTCTCAATGAGGCCCTGGTATATTCAATGCCTTACCAATGACAAATATACCTCAAAGCTCAACTAATTTTATGGTATCTTAATTTCAATTCTGAACACACCCTTAAAAACCCACATACATATCGTCCAAAAAAACCACGGTTATTTCAGATTTTCGTAACACTTTTTATTTTACTACATATACTCAATATTTGAAAGGAAAAAAACAAAACTCCTTGCGTCTAGTTCAGATTTAGGCACATCAAGAAGATTTAAACTTTAGTGTAACATTTTATTGGGTCTTTTTTCTGTTTTAACGTTTTAATTGCTTATCTTAGTAAAGTTTATTTTTCTGTGTATCTAAAATAATGCCACCTCCATTTCCTCAGACGGGTTTTGAGAAAAACACCCGGAGTTTATTCGAGTTTTTATGGGATTTGAACGCCACAAGTTAAACAGTATTGGGTCCTGAACGATAGAAGAGGCAACAAAGGCCATTCGAGGAGATTTATCGAAGTGGAATTCTGTTACAGGGACACATGCATATCGTGGAAATTAACATTTGTAAATTATGTTCTTTGTTCGCCATTTATAGGTAAATAACTAATCCAATTAAAGGCAAAGATTGAAGGAAGTGGATACTTTGCAGTAATAAGACCTAACAACTACCACATCATTGAAAACCAAAAAAAAAAGATTTACAAATAAAAAATGGGCATTGTTTGTAGTAAAGAGACACTTTTGGGAAAAATCTAGACATTAATAATCTTAGTATGTCAGTTAATCCCAACTATATACGACCCGTATTAGTAAGAACTCTGGGGGGTGGGGGGCGAGAGAAGGGGATCAAAATTCCTTTTATCAACAGATGAGTGCAATAGTTCGTCCATGGCATGTCTCAAAAAACAAGTTTAGCATACAAATAAGAGAGGAAAATCCTTCAGAGGTCAGTAAATTGTGTTAAATTAGGCCTGGTAATGTCATTAAATGGTAATAACAAAAAAAACCAGGAACTGTTGGTACAGAAATTGGTGTATGGCATACGTACCGGCATGTTTCCGCTAAATACTGCAATTTCATTTTCAGCATTGATGATCACAAAAACATGCTGTCCCTAAAAAAATGAAACTACAGAACTTACTATTAAAGACACAACAAAAGAAAAGTAGCAAAATAAAGTATTTTGCACTGTTTCTGTTATCAAACGACGAAGAATTTTTAGAAAAAACAAATGCACCGGTGATTGGAAGTGATTGGGGCTTGATTGGAAGTGATTGGGGCTTTTTTTCCCAATGACTAGAAACATTGGAAATTAATTTCGGTTTCAAAAAAAAATTAGTGTAAACGAAGTCGCATTATGCTTACCTGAGTCATTTCGTTTTCACAATGGTTAGCTGGGCGGACTAGGTATGCCCAAACAAGTGCCCTGACTGTATCCAGTAGGATCTTAATACCAGTATATCGGCAAGTGTGCACAAAATATGCTCCTTAATACGTAAATGCAAGGTTACTGTGTGTTATCTCTTCATAGGCCTTTCAAAGAAAAATTACGTGTTGCCCACTTGTCACTTATTATTGCACTTTGAATGCTTCTCCGTTTAATGGATATCTGGTCTTTCACTTTCTGGGTTTTATTAGAATTGGCTTAACAACCTCTCAGGCATTTACGCAAATTTTTCAGACAACAAAAATTATTTTCACCAACAAATTTTCTGAGCCTGCTCCTGCTACAAGGCTTCCTCGATTGTCCGTCGTTGGATTATCAGGTAAATTGTGTGGGGAACGGGGGCTTTTTTAACAACTGCATTTTTTTTCGCTTTACCATCTGTTACTGGAGGCATGTCATGATTTCAAATAAGATAAAAGAAGGTTTATAGGCAGGCACCCGGCCGTGCGGGATATTTAAATTCATCACGACTCTCAAAATTTTAAACAAAATAAAATTGAATGACTATCTCCACATCTTATTACATTTACACAAAACTTGTAGCATACCAGTGCTCCATAACAAAAGCTGTCAAAGTGCATATGTTTGACGACCACTACCCCAACGGCCGAAGAATAATCTTGCCAACACGTCAGCCTTGAGCAGTCTCTTCAGTGAAGAGGCTGTCTAGTGGTGAAAGAAAACGCTTCACGGTGAAGGAAAAGTTGGTAAATGAAAACGACTCATAGTAAAACAACTCCAACACCGCAATTTTTTCCTCCACCAAGGAGTTTACGTTTTCGTACGTTTCTTACTTTGTCTGTATATCTGTCTGTTTGTGTGCTAAATACGTCTGGGAGGTAAGAACGAATTTGAATGATATTTTCCGGAATGGTTGATAGTACCACAAGAAAAAACGGATTCAATTTTGGTGTTGATGAGCTAAAGTTTTAACGGTCTGAGAGCTTTTTTCAAAGATTCAACAATGCTTGAACCTAACAGACATTTGTGGACATGAAAGAAAGCACGATGTTTGGCAACCAAGTGTGCTGTTTCTTAATTGGCTAAAACGCCTGTGTAGAAAACAGGACATTCCCGGTTGGGAACCGGGCAGGGCGTGCTTTTTTTCATAACATGTTCCTGTGGTTTCCGGAATACTATAACAAGAAGCAATAAATGTCAATAAATATGAACCTTTTTTCAACTTTTGACTACAAAAAAAGTAAAATAATACAGTACCAATTTGTGAATGTTATTAGAAGGTTATGTTTTTGACTACAGTATTTACCAAATATTGTAGCTGATTGGGGAAGGTTTTTACTCTCTGAGTGCTTTTATAAGTATCTATTATTTTCCTTTTAACAGTGTTGCAAAATAAAATACAAGTGAGGATAAAAATATAAAATAAAGATATCTCACTTCTTATGACATGCGCTGTCAAAAAAGTATTGCTTAATAAAGTATCGTGAAAAAGAAATTCAAATTATATGCTAACAGATTCGAAGCAAAGGTATTGGGTAAATAAGCGGGAAAATGTTGGAATGTATGCTTGTTTCTCTAGCATTACGGGTGCAGGTTTTCACTTTAATACTTTACTGAATCAAAATAATGGCTTGCTATTAAATCTTTCTAAACTTATCTTACAGTCCACGTAGGGCACACCTCCCTTTGATTTTATCATGTAATATTCTACGCTATAACAGCTTATGGTAAGATAAATGACGAATTACCTCAAGGGCTCCAGCATCTTTTGCGTTTATATCCTCTATGAAGGAGAATTGTAACCCGTCCGGATTAGTTTTCAGCAGTCTGAAGGAATGAATTTAATGAAATAAAATTATCATATTAATTGCGAGGAAAAACCTTTCTAAATGACGAGGTAAAACAGTTTTTTTTAGAGGAAGTCTTTCCAACATTTTAAACCCAGTGATAACAGGGACATCAAAAGTTCTGACCCCCTTACTATTTGCAATAGGACAGCATCATTTAGCTGGGGAGGTGAGGAATCCAAGCTCATCTAACATGTTTGTGGTCGTTGTAGTGTTGTCAAATGCCGGAAAAGAGGAAGCAGAGACTGAAGATGAAGGGATATACTGGAAAAGAGAGGTCTCAAAGTCAGTAGATCGAAGACCGAGCACTTGATGATGAACAAAAATGAATGAAGAGCATCCATACACCTGGGAGGAGGAGTGGTACCGGAGGTCGGGGACTTCAAGTATTTGGGGTCAACGATACAAAGCGACGGAAGAAGTGACATTGAACTAAAAAAGAGGATACGATCCAGGTAGAGAAGCTGGGAAAAGATAACGGGGATATTGTGCAACAGGAGAGTTGAAATAAAAGTCAGGTGAAGTATATAAAACAGTGGTTAGGCCAGTTATGATGTATGGGATGTGAACTGTGACCATGCCTTCCAGTTAAGAAAAGAAGATGAACACTGCAAAAATGAGTTTGTTGCATTGGTCGATGGGAGTGATAAGAAGGGACATGATTAGAAATAAGATGGTGAGAGGAACTACCGGTCTGGGAGAAATAGCAGGAAAGTTTAGGGAGGTTAGGCTCTGATGGTACGGCCATGTGGAGAGGAGTGATGACAGATATATGATGAGGGATTTGTTCTGACAGTGTTTGTGTCCACCCTGCTAATGGGTATAGATTTCTACAAATATTATACCTAATTTCATGTCAAATAATCTACTAGATCAGCAAAACCAAAAAAAAGCAAGTTATGACGGCCAAAATAAAACATCCACCATAGTCAACAATACAAACATATAAAGAAAGTGAAACACATTATATTTAACATGAAGCTAATGTTAATTTCCTTTATATTTCTTATATATAGTCGGATAGACTCTTGAAATGCACAAAAAAACCCGTAATTCTGTAAGTCTGTAGCTGTAGTTGTAATTCTGTAGTTGCAGCTTTCTAGCATAAGACAACAGCTCGCTTCTTGTAACCAATGTGTATTTCAGTGACTCACAATCAACATATGCATGGAAATAATTATTACACAAAGTAATATCCAATTTTTGAGTGGTCCACCAAGTCCTAGGACTCCTTCTTTAGTGATCGAGCACCTCAACCCATGGCCGGTTAATGGTGTCAAAATCTACCTTGAAGGAAGTTTGCATTCGGTTTGTCAGCTTGCACAAGGAATGCTTCTGTGTTAACTACCGTAAAAACCTAGATCAACTTCCCTTGAGAAATCATATCACATATAACTCTTTCACTGATAGTGCATGTCTTCAAATCTTCCGAAACCATTTTGAAGCTTTAATGACCATGAAAATATTTTCTGCCAAAGGTGCTATAAATTTTATAAGATATGCAAAAAGACCAAGAAAACAGTAATTTTCTAGGGTGTTTGCCCATTGATCTTGGTGCACGGCGAGTCGCATAGCTCAATACCCATTTGAGACTGCGTAGATACCTCTGTCATGACCATGGGAAATAAGTCATACCTTTTCATTTTTTAATCATAATAACGGTAAATGTTATCGAGAGTAATAAATCTTCATAAGCTCGTCGTCCTTTTTAAAGCTTTTCTTTTCCACTTTTGAAACTGCTCCCTCTCGATATGGTGGTGGCTAATAGCTTTTGTTCCTCTCTAAAAACGTATCCCCGCATATAGATATACTGCTATTAAATATCGCCTATTTAAGACTCACATGGTAAAGAATTTCTCTATTCTTCCAAAATTATTAAATTTCTGTTAATTTCCATTTACATTTTAATCTCCTTTAACACAGTGAACATGTTTGGATATTAGTCCTTAATAAATCCATTTATCTATGACCATTTATGCTGAGATTATCGTCATTGCAACTCCGCCATAGCCTGTCCCAAGCCTGGTTGAAAAAGGAGGTGGGTTGGGCGTAAGGTTAGTACCCTTACCCCGTAAAACCAAGAAGCACTACAGAAACAGTGAAAAGTAGCCATTCCGGTCAAAAACCACATGGTAACACAAGACACGGTACCTATTCGAACCTTGGGAAGGTACTAGAAAGAGGGCAAAGAGAACAAAAAGCTTCTAACGTGCATATGATGGGTGTAGATGAGAACCCTCCGGAAGTCCACACTACAATCACCATTTCTTCAATGCCAAAAGCAACACAAATATAGGTACATGGAATGTAAGAACTCTACATGAAAATAGACGACTAGCCAAGGTAACCAGATAATGAAAAAGTAAGTTAGAGATACATGGCCTGAGCGATAGGAGATGAGAAAGGTCAAGGAAGACTTGCAAGCGAAGCCATCACCGTGCTATATTCAGGTCCAAAAGACCTGAATTCACGTGGCGTTGGTTTTCTCTGGAACATAGCTGCTTCAAATGCACTGAGAGGCCGGAACCCAGTGTCAGACGGAGTTATCTCTCAGATTTCAAGCTAAACAAACAAAAATATCAGTAATACAAGTGTATACCCCCAAAGGCCTCATTCTGATGGAAGAAACAATTGAAAATATTCCCTTACAAGATCTCAAGATAGCACTTGGTGACGGGGATGCAAAAATATGAGGCAACCGCACAGGTGTGACAAATACAGGTTGGTCAACTGGATGCGTAGACAACTCTAATGACAACGGAAGGCGATTCATGGACCTCTGCAACAAGAATGAACTTTGAATAGGGGAACATTTTTCGAGCACAGCTGATCCATAAACTCACTTGGAGGTTCCCAGACGGCCAAACAATAAAAGAAATCAAACACATTTGCATTAGTAGAAGTTGGAGTCACTGATCATCACTGATAGATGTAACAGTGCAAAAGAAGCTACAAGCTTGAAAAGAGGAAGATTAAAAGAACAATGTCCGAAGTTAAAGCTACCAGAGACCAAGCCAAGGCCAGACAGCCAAAAAAGGCAGCCATGACAGCCCACAGGACTACAGACAGAGAAATCAAGAAACAATGTAAAAAGGTAATTTGCGCCTTGATCGGGCGGAAAATTGTAGAGCCCCAAGAAGGTGCACAGAAAAACGATAGCTGTGCATTGTATAAGGAACTGACTGGGAAACACAGCCCATCAAACGTCCCGATCAAAGACAAAAATAGACACTTCTTGTCTACGTGAGAAGACCAAACCCCCCATGAACAGAACACTTTCAAGCAGTGCTCAATCAACCCACTCCAGACTTAGAACATGACTGGAACAATCTACCAGAGCCACTCGTCTTGCAGGTAGGAATGTCGCCGATAAACAAGGAAGTGATAAAGGAAGCTGTGAAAAGAATGAAAAACAACAACCTAACAGGAACAGATGTCATAAGTGCAGAACTACTTTAACACGATGGTGATGCAGTTCTCGACAAACTAGAGGTCTTATTCAATCAAATACAGCATGAAGAAGGCATTTCGGTGGCATTGAGTCGGCGTCTCATTGTCAAGCTGTTAAAGAAAGGAGATCTGAGAGATTGCAATAATTGGAGAGGCATTACATTGTTCTCAGTTCTAGGAAAGATATTCAGCAGAATACTTCTGAAGAGGCTTCAGGCAACAATTGATAGTACTTTGAGAGAGGAACACGAAGGGTTCAATAAAGGTAGAGCCGAGCTTTAAGAAAGCATTTAACAGTGTTAATGCACCCTCTATATGGAAGATTGTAGAGCACTGCCGATAAGCATGTGAACATTATGAAAGCCCTTTATGCCAGGCGTACCTGTTGTGTAAAAACCTCTTCAGGAACAGCAGAGTCGTTTAAAACATTGTCAGGAGTGAGACAAGGATACATCCTGTATCCCTTCCTATTTATTGTGCCTATTGACTTTGTCACGACAAGAGCAATGGGGGACCCAGATTTTCGTATCTCGTGGCAAAACAACAGAAACCTAACAGACCTTGATTTCGCAAAATGACATAGCTCTGAAAGCTAAGAACGACCAGATATGTCAGCAGATGACTTAGCAAATGCAGGAAGAAAGTGCAAAAATCGGACTCCGAATCAACCAATTAAAAACCAAAGTACTCTGCATCGGCTCACATTTCTGTCAGCCAAAAATGACAGACCAAGTTCCTTCGGAGACAGTAGATGAGTTCCCGTACTTCGGTAGTGTATTAACGAACACAGGCGACATTGATGCGGATGTCAAGGCAAGGGTAGAAAACGTCAGTGCAACCTTCCAGAGGATGAAAAAGTATTGGAGAACAAAGGCTATAGCTCTCCAGGTTAAGCCTCAACTTTATATGCCCATAGTAGTGTCCACTGCCAAATATGCCTGAGAAATGTAGAATTCTTCCAAGAATATTGTCAAGAAGCTAAGTGTGTTACATCAACGTAGCCTACGTCAGATTCTTGGTATAAGCTCGAAAGACCACATAAACAACCAGGACGTTATAGAAAGATCAGGACAAAAGCAGTTGCATCAAATAATGGCCGAACGCTAGAAGTTTGCTGGGCCTATCCACCGCCTGCCGCGAGAACGACTCGCAAAGAGCCACTGACACTATAAACTGGACCACAAAGAACGGTCGTCGTAAAAAAGGCAGACACAAAATAACCTGGCGATCAACCTAAAGAAGCGATCTGAAAGCAAGGCACATTGAAGTAGAGAACACTCCTGAGGTGGAGAACACTCCTCACAAGACGGGAGGTCCTAAGGTCTAAGGTAAGGGTATTCTATCTGTAGTAGTGAAAGTTGAAACATGTCACCTACTTTAGAAAAGGGGATCATTTGTCAAGTAAAACAAACCCCACTGTATTGTCAAAGTACATTGAATATTAATTCATTAAATATTTTATTGATTTACATATTATGTTATTTAGCTATCTATTTAGTCCTTTTTAAAACTTATTATATACATACATATACAAATATATATTTTTTTATATTTTTTAATTTGAAGTTGATTTTAATCATCAGTCTAGATTATTTTTAGTTATCGGAATGAAAATCCTGCAAAATGCTTCTAACTAAACTCGAACTTCTGCAGAGTTTACTTTCCGTGCTGTAATTTTGCAAAGGTTGCCGTATTGACTCATTGACTTTCTGGGTCGAGCCCACATTATCTCTGCAGACTTGAAAAGCTAGTTGGGTATCATCCATTCATAACATCACGTAGTGTTAGGTATTGGGGAATAACATAAAACGGTAATAAAAAGTAATACAAAAATACGGAACAAAAAGGTTTTCAAGTAACTCCATTAGAAAGCCTTTAATAAAATGTCCAGGCTCACTTAAAACCTTAATAATATTTGTGGCACTTGAATCAATAGCAGAAGACTCTAAAGCATGCAATCAACGAATGCTGTATGTTTCAGTAGTTGCATATTACGTAGAAAAAGGAAAAGCGTACACATAAAATATAAAAATATATATGTTAAACCACTCACCTCAACCTGTTTAAATGTTTTACGAGAATACATAAATAATAATTGTTTAGAAAGTCTTGTGTCAAAAAGACATGATCTGCCATACCCTTTAAGCCATGCCTGTGATAAAAAATGTAGAAAAATTATCATGTTAAAAAAAGTGTAGTGCTCGAGGTGGGCCCTAATGAAGCCTAATACAGTTTTAGGGTGATTGCTCAAGTCTATGCTAATTTAATTGAAGAGAGAGGAAAGGGATGAGAGGAAAAAGGAGAGAAAGGAGGGCAGAATGAGAAAGAGGGAATGAGAAAGAGGGAATGAGAGAGAGAGAGAGAGACACACACACACACACACACACACACACACACACTGGTATACCCTATTTGACCAGAAGACCAGGTGTGGTCACAAAAACAAGATTTAAAATGCCTCAAAATCCAAACAGAACTAGAAGAGGGAAATGATGAACATGGAGTTGGCACAGTATTTCAAACTAAACAAAACATCTGAAATTTATGATTTTGGGGGAAATAATTTAGGATAAATAAGGGCATCGTTGAGCCACTGACGTATCATATATCTATAGGTTAGGGGGCAAATGCCTGCAAGGTATTCTTTAACACGTCAAGAGATCTAAATAATTATTTCTCAATTAACGAAATCAGCACGTACCTAATAGCATCAGCCTCTTCTTGCCAAATGAAGTCTAGACAGATGTCTGGAGGCAGTGGCTCGAATAACAAATCGTCAATGAGAGAATCCAGTGGAGATGCACGCATTGACGGTGAAGTAAACCTTGTCAAAACTGCATGCGATAGACGGACATCTGTCTGTGGTGATTCGTGAGCTATATCTGTTGTACAGGTTGGAGAATACAAGCGTCAGATATATACTGAGATATTTGGACTACTGCGACATCGTTCAACAAAACATCGTAGCACCCAAGGTTATCTCTGCGATATGACAGCGATAAAAGTCCATAACTCCAGCAATACTATACATTCACACATACAGACATACAAACACACACACAAACACATACTAAAAACTAGTTAACTACTTTTTAAAATATTAAAAACCCATTCATCTATTGTGTCAGTGAAAGCTCTTAGTTGTAAGTCTATAAAAGATACCAAAATATCTTTACTTTAGGATATTACTAAAAAAGGTCAATTTTCACTGAGGGTAATGATTTAGTTTTCCAGCATCATGTAAACCTGTCCACTGTGAAATTTAAATAAGTTTCTGTTGTATGAATTTATTGTCAATCACCATAAAGTTTTCAAATTATCGTGGAGCCACAATAAACAAATGACTCAAAGAAATCTTACTTCAGGTGATATTCCATGCCCGGCACCAAGCCGGACCAATTTATTAGTTCTGTTATTTGCAAAAATTTCCCAGTTTTTTAGGCAAATATACTATATTACATACCCTGGAACCTTCCAGCAGGTATTAAACCTAAACCAAGAAAAGTGAATAGATGTAACTATTTATGGCCCATGCCGAAATGGCTATCCAGTAATTGCAAGTGATGTTAACAGACTCTGAATGGGTTGTTGTCGTACCTCTTGCAAGTCAAACACTCAGACTTTGAATGGTGATGGAATTTTTTTAAAGGAGATCTCACTTTGAGGTTAAAATCCGGCGTGAATCTGCATTATCGGACCTTTCAGTTACATTCTCGTAAACAGTTTTGGATTACGCCCTGAATTTCTCAGCTCGCACAGGATAATTCATGAATTTTAAAATCTCAGAAAGTGGAGCAAAACCACAATAGCTTTGTATATTGCGGAAGGTTCTCGCACTCACGTTCCTCCAAACTAAAAACAGAGAATCAAACCACTTAATAATTTTTACTTTCTTTAATCCGCTGGTAAACGTCAAATTAGATTTAATTAATTCTTTATTTTGTTCATTGCGTATTAATATTTAAGTCTGCAATTAGACTATGGACTACATTACGTAACTATTCCCCTCGAAATTTTGCATTTGACGTGGGGACGCGTGCGTGGATGCAGGTTATTAGCGCCAATTCCCGTATAACAAAAACCCACCTTGTTTTTCTTCTTCTTGCCCAGACCTTGCACCTTTTTTACTCTTCTTTCGTGCTTTAATATTTTTTTTTACTTTTTAATAACGCTTTTAATTTGTTTACCCCAAAGCTATAAAGACATAGGGGCTTATCGTTGAACTTAATGTTTCTAGTACGAAACACTCCCAAATAAGATACAAAATTGCCATCAGAAATTCATTTAAACATACATACACAACAATGTTACAACTTGGAAAACTAACATTAAATGTGAGGCTTTTTGGTTGGTGCAACTCCACACTTATACGCTTTACAGTCATCGTTAAAAACAACTAGAAATAGCAAGAAACAGGTATGTCAGTAAATACCGAAATTAATCTAATTAGCACCACGGCACTTTACTTTTCTTCTTGTAATACTAGACTTACAGGAGAGCTGGGCTTATTTCGAAATTAAAGATACCTCAAGTTTTGAAAAAAATTCAATACATCATATAAGCTAAATAAAATAACAGCCTATGGCTTGCAAAAAGCCATATGTTGAGTCGTGCATTATAACCTAGATATTATTAGGAATACGGCTGGTCTAAAACACATGCTACCATTCAAACATTAATCAAATTATGACTTCGCCACAGCGTCAAGTTCCTATAATCTACGTAATATCAACATAAGAAAATACATCAGTTATCAAATGGTCGGAATAGTAACGGACAGCTACCAAAGCCAGTACTAAAAGAAATAAAGCAGTTCTTGCACTAGCTCCATATCTCATTGAGAAAACAACACTCAATCACCTTACTAATCTGATAATTTGAGTGACTCTTTAACTACTTGACAATACCTGCTCGTGAGGAATGCATCCGATGGGGTATTGCTAGGCTTGGCGATTGAATAAATGACGTCGCCAATCCCGACTGGGCCCCATAACTATTTGGCAATGGTGAGTAGTAAGCCGCTGGTCGAATTGGGGAAGGCTGAAACCTCACATGTGATGGAGAGAAAAACTGCTTTACGTTAAGTGGTGATGCGGACAGCCTCGATTGGTTATTTAAAACGACATGACTATGCTGTGGAAAAGCCACTGAACCAAACTCCGGCAATCCATCTGAAATATCCAATGGTTGTGGCTGATCCTGTACGAGAGAAAAAGAAACAAGTGCAACCGTTGGTACTGATAGGTTTTCCGGTACGGAAATGGACTTCTTGGTCTAGTTTTAGGCTCCTAGTTGGAAACACTAAGGGACAATTACCAAGGATTTGTCAGTAACAGCTTTAAGGAAATAAAAATAAGGGCTAAACCACCAAGCATTTTGATACTTAAACGGATAATGGGGAGAACTTGGTCAAGTTCTAATACTTGCGCAGTGAAGGCTCGTCTTAAATATTAGAACTTAGTCAAGTTCTAACATTGACCCAATGAAGACTTATCTTTAATATTAGAACTTGGTCAAGTTCTAATATTGACCCAATGAAGACTCGTCTTGAATATTAGAACTTGGTCAAGTTCTAATATTTACCCAATATAGACTTGTCTTAAATATTAGAACTAGGTCAAGTTCTAAAATTGACCCAATGAAGACTCGTCTTAAATATTAGAACTTGGTAAAGTTCTAATATTGACCCAATGAAGACTCGTAAGGCCTATTAAGTGTAGAAAACTCCTATCAGATAAAAAAAATTAAATCAATTACCATTTGCAGGAATCGAAAAACAAAGTATGAAAAAGTCATCTTAAATTTTTATCCCTATTTTAGTAAAGCTTGTAACCTCCCTCCATTAATAAATAAGGTAGGTACTACCTACCATGCAAGAAATTTGAAATAACATTATTACTAAGAATACTTTTAAGTGTTGGCTGTTTCTATCCCAACATAGGAAAAACGTCTGAAAATGAATATATTGCACTTCAAAGACATTAAACAACATCATCACTTCAAAATAGTCATATACAAGACTTTTATCTGTTGCCAGAATGCTGGCTCCAAAAAACTTCGTGGAATTTAACTCGTACCAACGCTCGGTGTGTTTTAAGTTAGTATTTCTACGTTTTCATCCACCTTCTGGTAGAATTTTATTTCTTCAATTTCTAATGTAATTTCTTTATTTTAGTGAACCAAGCAAAGACAGCTTTTGGTGTATTCGGATATTCATGACATATTTCACCAATGGTCAGTAAATATACGTTAAACTATGATTTGGATCAAATTTGTTAACTCTGTTCTGTAATCATGTAACGATAAGGTAACGGTAAGGGTAAATTTGAAAGTGGGCAGTTAATTCGTCTAGATCAAAGCTTTTTGCTAGCATTAAGGTGCAACAAAGTGACACAAAAAGGAAACCGGTGTGAGTTGGGGCTTAGTTCGTGTGTGAAAAAACACAAATTAGCGATAGCCTTATAACTGTCTCCCCAAGGAAAGGAAGGACACCCACAAATTCTTTGGTTTACAATCTTTTGTTAGGCTCAAACTTAAATACGCAACACAACATTTTATGGCGAAAGGTCACAGGCATTTTTACACTACGCAACAAACGGCTTAAAGGATTACGACAGGAAAATGTGTTCTTTCAACGGCAATTTTGGTTTTGCACATTTTTAACTACAAAAATCCAACGTTACAGGTCGTCTACAAAAAAATCAGTCTTCTTTTTTTAATAAAAAAGAAAATAATGATTTTCATTTCAAACAAATTCTTTACCAGCAAGTCTACTCATAATACAAAAAGAAGAATTGGACTCGCCGCTTCCAGTTTTCGCCGTCTGCAAATAAAAACTATCTGGTCCAACAAAGACATTAACATTAACCTAAACCTCCAGTTGTACAAGGTTCTCTTACTCCTTACAGCCACCTATGTGTAGCGCGCCACAGGATAACACACACGTGTTGAGTACGACGGAACTTTATTTCTTAATCTTCGTTTCATACAACATTGTAGAACTCCTTGTAAGTTCCTAAGTTCCGTCGTACTCAACACGTGTGTGTTATCCTGTGGCGCGCTACAGTGAAAACTCTTTCCACGTTCCTGTGGGTAGCTAAAACTTTCTTATTTCTTATACATGCTTAGCACCACTTGCTCAGATGGTGACTTTACAAGCGCTGACTTTGGCCCAACTACAAAACTGCTTGCGGGAACAAAAGGGTGAATCATCAATTTCCATGCATCAACGGTTCCACACCCTATAACATGACAGCTAAAACCAATCAACAGGTAATTAACCGCTGGCCAACCGGAACAGAGACCGTGACAAGCTTCCTACTTTCCACAATCAACAACAACAAGTGACCCGGCACA
>RDPX01000007.1:178270-213776 GCA_003991215.1 Morbakka virulenta | reverse complement strand
GAAACTGAAGAAGCTAAGGAATGCAAAGTCTTAGTGAGCTCAGCTAACCTTGCCTCTTTACCTTTTAATGACAATTCAGGGTCTCTAGTACTACGCCTGACTGTAATAATGTCACTTTTAGATGTGGCTCTGGGTATAGCCATCGCAGGAGTTTCTGTTCTGTCTATGACACTCATGATAAAACCAAATAAAAAAAAAGAATCCAAACTACAGACACGGCAGAAATAAGAACTTGTGATCAGTCGCACACCAATAACACGCAACTATCAGACAAATCACCAAACCGCCTGCTGACAAGTGGTTATAACATGGATAAAAATCACACTCCAGACAATCACTCAGGCCGGAAAACCAACGGTCAACAACTTGCCAACTGGGAAGAACCCACAAGGACCAGCCCAACAAAGGGACCAGACACCAAATATTTCCGAACGTAGTTACAATGGAATTTCCAAAAGTTATTTTAAAAAACAGCCTAACACAGCGAACTGACTAAAATAAACTTATCTGGTTAAAATTAAAAACTAAAACTATCTTAAACTTTAGCTCAATAAAATGTTCAAAACAAGTCTCTTTGCACGTTAAGCAGTGCACTGTACTATTGGAAAAATCTCTACTCTAATGAGCACAGACTTACAAGCTAATTACAGCTCCCAATGTTAAATGTCAACAGTACTCAGCTGCTCTGCAGGTTCTTCACAACTTCACCTTCTCAAAAGATGACATAAGGTTGAACTCAGCAACTTCTTATTCACCAACTAACCGTAGACTTCTATTCCAGTCTTTAGTTCTCCAACGACTAAATTGTGTTTTCACTTCGCCATCGGCACGAAAGAGTTTACACTTCGCCAGCAGGCACTCCGCCTGCGGCAAGAAAGAGTTTTCACTGTAGCGCGCCACAGGATAACACATGTGTGTTATCCTGTGGCGCGCTACACTATGCCTGTGAAACCCGGAGCCTGAAAAAACCTGACGAACAATTGTTAGTTTTTGAGATATGTTGCCTGAGGGCGATCCTTGGAGTCTCACTGTAAAACAGTTTCAAAAATTAAGATATTCGGAGAAAAACTGGAGCTTAATCTACGATTATCAGCTCAATCTGGAAACAGCATCTTTCCTGGTCTGGACGTGTTGTGACACGACCTGAAGAAAGCGCACTAATGACAGCTTACAAAGAAGACTTCTGCAATACAAAACCATGTGGCTGACCGCCTACACGTTGGAAGGATCAAATAACACCTCATACTGGACTCTTACTAAGAACGAGGGAAATTGGCATGACCTATGGGCAGTTTTCGTTGAAATGAACGTATTAGAGGAAGTAAGGGGCATTAGCGAGCCTGGGCACATAAGCAAATAAGCTAGCAAGCAAGTAAGCAAAGAGTATTATTTCTATCCCTCGAAAACCACTATATACCTTCACAGTCCTCGATTTTAACTAAAATAATTTCTTGGAAAAATGAAAGAAACATTTCCAAAGTACAGAGAAAAAAAGACTATTTTTCCAAAGAAGATTTCTATAAAAATATAATGGCAACGGTAAGTACCACAGCACTGCAAGATTTAGTAAAGAACGCCGTGAAAAATTATTACCAACATCCGTTAAGTATACTTAGATCCAAGTTTTTTTCTAACCTCTTCTGTGCATTGTCTCGGTCTCCAGATAGTGTGCACTCCGATTGTTGTGTCATATGTCACGACTAAAGGAGGATTAACTCTGGAAAAGACAATAACCTGAGCCGTATCCGTCACAAATTTGCATTTCTTTATTTCTAGAAAGGCAATGAAATAAAACCAGTTTTAATTCATAAATAATAAAGTCAATCAAAGTTTTTGTTACAATTTTCAAAACATAGCTTTGATTCAATAACCCACAAAGTTTGAGGGGAACTCCTTCCAAATTGTCTACAACGCACAACTAAAAAATGGCAAATGCAGCTACTTTAACAGAAAAGACAGTTGTTCTATGAACTCAGTACATAGTAATGTGAAACAAAATACAAACCTCTATAAGAATGCATATATTTACACATAAATACGTACATACATACATAGATACATACCTACATACATGCATACGTACATACACGCATACATACNTTGAGTGGTGTCCTGGCAATAGACACCCAAAACAAAGCCTGTTTTTCAATACAAACTTATGTCGAAATTTGATGTCCTTATTACCAAGCATAAAACATTCACCTGTTGAATGATTAGGTTTATTACAATATAAGCATTGTATGGGGCTCTCTACTTTCTGAGTTACTTCAGTCTTTAACGTACTATACCGATAAGCCTTTTCCTTGTTTTGAGAGATGCTAGCTCTCGGTAAAGAAGTGGTCAGTGGTTCACTGGCCACTTCCGCTTCAACGCTTATAAACTCAACAAAATCCTTGAACTTGGGATAACAATCCCGCTCAGTCTTAGATTTGGCAAACTTTCTTGCCCATCGATTCACTAGCCAATCTGGTAGCTTAGACAAAATTTTTCTATTCTCTCTAACATCGCTCAAGATCTCTAGTTGCCCAAATGTCTGCATAGCCACAAGACACTGCTTGAGAAAATCTGCCAATGCCAACAATGCATCGCCACCTTTCCCACTAATCTTGGGCCACTGTTCTAACTTATCGCGAAAGGCATCTGCAACAACAAACTGATTGCCGAACCGAGTTCTGAGAGTTTTAAGGGCCATGTCATAAGCATCATCAGTGCCCATTATGAAATAGCCACTGATTGCTTCTTTAGCTCGGCCACCTACGAAACATTTAAGATAATACATCTTCTCTATGTTGCTGCAAGACTTAGTACCTACCAATGCTGAGAAGGCTGCACTCCATTCACTGAAACAAAGGGGGTCCCCTGTAAATACAGGTGGATTAGGTGCTGGAAGGCGTGAGGTGGCCAATGCATCAACCAAGCTCTTCACGAGGCTATCGTTGTATCTCTCTACATATGGAGCTGCAGGGCTGGCAACAGGATTGATACACTGTTCTTCTTTCCATATCTCCTCTAACACTTTAGCTTCATCTCAGCAGCTGCTCGAAGCTCATTCTGCCTTTTCTGTCGTTGCAGTTTTTCAATTTCTCCATTTATCTCATCATTTTTCATCTGAACCTCTAGCTCATTGCTGGCCTTTTCTGCTTTGAGTCGAGCAAGTCTGGCTTGACTAGAGACTGAACAGTTACTACGGACACTTTGATTGGCCACTGACCTTACTTCATCAGGCAGACTGCCTCTTACACTAACTACAGGTTCACATTCCTGTCTCCTTTCATTTAAAACATCTAACAGCATACTTTGATCAGCTGTTAGCCTATCAACAAGCCGCCTTAGCTCTACGTCATCTGTTGATAAATTCCTGGTTTCTATATATACGTCTCTGATTGAAGTCAAGCTATTATCTACTAACTTAATATGCTTATCAATTTGTTCAATGGTTGGGCTTTCCATTAAGAGATCTGTTCTAACTCTAACATACATCTTCGAAACTGAAGAAGCTAAGGAATGCAAAGTCTTAGTGAGCTCAGCTAACCTTGCCTCTTTACCTTTTAATGACAATTCAGGGTCTCTAGTACTACGCCTGACTGTAACAATGTCACTTTTAGATGTGGCTCTGGGTATAGCCATCGCAGGAGTTTCTGTTCTGTCTATGACACTCATGATAAAACCAAATAAAAAAAAAGAATCCAAACTACAGACACGGCAGAAATAAGAACTTGTGATCAGTCGCACACCAATAACACGCAACTATCAGACAAATCCACAAACCGCCTGCNTAGCAAGCAAGTAAGCAAAGAGTATTATTTCTATCCCTCGAAAACCACTATATACCTTCACAGTCCTCGATTTTAACTAAAATAATTTCTTGGAAAAATGAAAGAAACATTTCCAAAGTACAGAGAAAAAAAGACTATTTTTCCAAAGAAGATTTCTATAAAAATATAATGGCAACGGTAAGTACCACAGCACTGCAAGATTTAGTAAAGAACGCCGTGAAAAATTATTACCAACATCCGTTAAGTATACTTAGATCCAAGTTTTTTTCTAACCTCTTCTGTGCATTGTCTCGGTCTCCAGATAGTGTGCACTCCGATTGTTGTGTCATATGTCACGACTAAAGGAGGATTAACTCTGGAAAAGACAATAACCTGAGCCGTATCCGTCACAAATTTGCATTTCTTTATTTCTAGAAAGGCAATGAAATAAAACCAGTTTTAATTCATAAATAATAAAGTCAATCAAAGTTTTTGTTACAATTTTCAAAACATAGCTTTGATTCAATAACCCACAAAGTTTGAGGGGAACTCCTTCCAAATTGTCTACAACGCACAACTAAAAAATGGCAAATGCAGCTACTTTAACAGAAAAGACAGTTGTTCTATGAACTCAGTACATAGTAATGTGAAACAAAATACAAACCTCTATAAGAATGCATATATTTACACATAAATACGTACATACATACATAGATACATACCTACATACATGCATACGTACATACACGCATACATACATACATACATACATACATAGTGGGATTTTCATCTCCATGAATCCTGAGGTGTCGCCTGAGTCCACCACACGGTCTACAGATTTGGGGGCAGGGCGGGCTTGAGTAAATAGAAGGTTCAGAAGAAACTGCAGTAAGGGGCACAAAAGAAATGATTTTGGGTCTTGTGGTCTGATGTGACCTCTGATGATTCACCAGTCCTGCCTTAGACAACAGAGACCGTCCATACATTTTACAAAGCCAAAGAAGCCCACAATCAACTGGCAAAATTTCATGCTTCCTGCAGATTCTCCTCAGTTTAGCACGCGAAACTCTGCTCTCCTCATACAACTTAGCACCTTGAAAGATTACACCTCTTCAATGTTCATTATCAGATGTTAATGCCTCCCAGTTGTCTTAAGCAATATTCATATGCTTCAGATTCTCATTGACATTGTCCTTGAACCTTTTTCGTGGCTTACACTGACGTCGTTTTCCACATGACATTACACCATAGCTCAGTTGCTTAGGGAGCATGTCACCAGAAGAATGAGCAATAAAATCGGCATCATTAGCATACAGGAGCTACCTAACTAAACTTTCACGTACAAAGGTCTTGGCTTGGAATCTTCTCAAGTTGAACACTTTACCAGTTGTTCTAAATCTGAAATAAATTCCTATGTCGCAATCATGAAAAGCATACCCCTGGACCGCAGTCAAATACAGTGAAAACAGAGTTGAGGCAAGAATGTCCCCCTGTTTCACTCCAATGTCAATAGCAATTTCTTCTGATACTTGACCATTAAACTCTACACGAGCTTTCATAAAATTATGTAACTGTCTGATTTTATCAACAAATGCAGGCGTGCAACCATATTTCCCAAGCACCTTCCAGAGGGAATCACGATTGACAGTGTCAAAAGCCTTGGTCAAATATACAAATACTTGACAAAGAGAGAGACGTTGCTCTTTACATTTCTCAATGAGCTGCCTGGCAGAGAAAATCATGTCGACAGTTCCACGCCCAGCACGAAAACCAGACTTGCACTCAGGAATAACCTCCTTGCAAACACATATCTGTAACCGATTCAAAAGCAGTCTCGCAAATACCTTTCCAACAACTTCAAGCAATGAAATTCCACAATGACTATCACAAATTGACTTCTTGCCTTTCTCTTTGTATAGAGTGACTAAAATGGCACCAATCCAGTCCTGAGCAATTGGATTATTATTCCAAACAGACATAACTTGAAAGTGTACTGTCTGTGAACGTTTACAACACCATGAACCAGCAATTCATCTGGAATGCCATCGAGGCCTGGTGCTTTGCCTGTGTTAATCTGTTTAATGCTTCCAGTAACCATACATACATACATACATACATACATACATACATACATACATACATACATACATACATACATACATACACACATACATTCATTCATCCGACGCATATACACAATAGACGTATACTGATACACACATTCAAATACCACCACCAGTAAAATAGGCCTAGTAAACCCACACCAATTGAGTAAGGAAGGTACTATCTGAACGGTATCTTTTGATCCTTGTCATGAGTTCACACAATACGACATATAAATTGAAATTATCTTGCTCCAGTGGGAAGCAAATTAACTTTCAAAAATAAATGCAATAACGACAGGAATTAGATACCACATTACAATACACAACTAATCAAAAGTAAGACTAAAAATACAGTGAAATTCAAAACATTGAAGTTAACAATCAAGACCAAGATAAGTTTAGGTGACGTGACACGTATAAATGGAACAGGGCATAAGGAGGGTAGGGGGCAGTGTACTTATGAGAAATAATCAAGGAAAAGGTTATCCAGATCCCATATCCAGTGGTAATGTGGTAAACGGTAAAATCAAATAAATGAGTAGTGAAGATAGCTGAGGTAAACACCTAATATGAATGGAGGTAGGGAAAGTATTCGCAAAGGTCCAGAGGGAGGCACCCTGATCATCATAGACAAACCAATGAAAATTGCCTCATTTTTCATCTAGATATACATAGGAGATACCCCATATAAAACAATTCAATGCCAAAAGTATCACTGATATAATTAAGTATATACAGTCAAAAAATGGAGTTAACCTACCTTCTAACTGAAAAATCATTGGTTTCATGTCGTCAAGCGGGTGAGATATCGTAAATACAGTGGGTACAGACCTGTTTGCAAAAAAAGCCTTTTCATCACAATAAACACACGACAAAAGTTAGAGAAAAATTATTTTAACAATCCCTTTGCCATCTTAATAACCTGTTTCAAAAGCCAAATTTATGTATCAGTTTTGCATACTTGTCTTAAAATTAGATACTTTCTTTTGTTATTCTTCTGCGGTAAGGTTCTTATATGATCTATTGAATTTAGGCTCGATATATTTCAATAGAATATGTGTGAAAATTGTTTTTGGACCCGTTCCAAACAATTTTCTTTCCAATAATACGCTTAGTACGGTTTACCCAGTTCTGTGAAAAAATAATAAGTAACTGTATATTACTCCACATATATCAAATTCAAATAAAACGTAAAGGTGGGCGGTCTTCATCAAACATTGCTAATCTAAATTGGTTAGACCATAGGCATCTAGGTTCAGTCATCAACCGGATGTTGTTCATCTTTCTCCTTCTCTTTTCGGTCTCTATCTTTGTAACTCTTTAGCATCCATCTTCCATTAAGGATACCAATCTTCTCTACCGCTCTTATATTTCCAGTCTATTTCTTCCGGCTCTCCACCCTTCTGTTGGTTTTCCTTTCATTCACCCCCTTTATCAACTCTATCAGCAGCCCTCTGTCGCAACGAATACCCAATTTGCATTTTTACCCTTCTAACGATTGTTATCACCATATAATTTTGTTCGAGTTGGGATTTTCCATTCCTCTGAGTGTTCATCTCCACATCATGTCTCCTAGCCATTTAGCTAATACCTTTTAACACTTTTTAAAAGTCAAGCCCATTCAAAATTTATTGATTACTTCATTCTTCAAGAAATGTAGCTAACAATTAACGTATTCAAATTAAATGCGCTAAAACAATATATTAAGTCATCTTTATCAAATTGTTGCTTTCTGTCTTCACATTTTATGATAACCTTAAAACTGAAGGAGGTATGTCACCTTTGTCCATTAATAGCAATTAAAAGGTAGCAGAAGCGTGATGAAGTACTGAATAATAAAATAAAAATACCCTTTATAGCCCTCTGTTGATTCGACGTCCGACGCTTCTCTTTCAATGCAAAGCCCATTGAAGGTTCGCCATATCTTCTTTACCTTGTTTGGAAAAAATGAGGTCGCTTAAAGCAACGTTAATTCTAAAACAGCTAAGAATCAAAGTGTATATGGTTTTACAATACTACTAAGCTGACGCTGCAATATAGTCAACCTGCCACACTTATCCACGTACGTGTGCTATCTGCTACATACAGAAGTTGCAGAACCTTGCGTTTTGCTCTATAAGTATGAATGGGCTTTTGGATTTTAGGCTCTTACAACAAAGATTTAAAAATTGTATGCAGAGATAAAAAAAATATAGCAGGCTGAGAGCAAAGCAAGTTGTATCAAAATACGCTATGTTCAGTTAAAACCATGTAAAGTTAAATCTATAGAAAGATCTGTCTTCTCCAGACCTGTTTTGGGACATAGCAATGTTTTGGCAAGAAATTATACACAGAAACAATATGAAGTTAAACTTAAACCAAGGTATGTCTAGTTCATTTACGAAAGAACTGCAATTTTCCCTTCCTACGATTACATTTAACTCATTATTAGGAGTACAAATATCAGAAAAACAATAGCAATAATGCCATGTTACATATCAAAATTTTTAAAAGTTGGCATACGCAAGAACAAACTGTTAAAGTTCCAAAAAACGAGAATTAACACAACTGGTTCAGAGGTGTTCCAGTGGAAATCAAGCAAATAATTACTACCGCTGATACCCATAATGTGACTTGTATTTCCACCGATATATTTATCTAGTATCCTAATGTAATACTCTGCAAATACTTACTACAAGGGTAACTCCTCTACGTAAATACGACCAAGGCATTAGGAAGTAACAATGGCAAAAATGTCAGACTTGTTCAGTCATAGGCTAGCGTTTGCCAACATCTTAAGCATTTTATGTCAACATCAGACAAGTTTTCGGGACCAAGAGAATGGGGTTCAGACAATTCACGAAGTTACTTTTGTTTTTTTAATTTAAAATGTATATATTAGTCAGGTAATAAATGTGTTTATTGATATTCCGTCTGGTATACAATTGAGTAAACTTCTGTTTAATATTCGGCACTATGCATTAGCTCCAGTCCAAACATTTTGCTAAACTATTTTGGATTAGATATCTCAGACGTTTATAAAGAGAAGCAAATAAGATTAACTTTGTATTTCCGTGGAGTAATGCTGCTCTATTTTGTAAAGAATTCTGTAAAAGTATTTTCGTAAAAACCAGTGTCTCTTAAGGGCAAGACATCCTGGAAAGGTAATTTGTCGTCTTGTTCTGTTTCAGGTGTGAACTTGGTATTTTTGGTGACGAGCGTTTCTATACGATTCAAATGTGCAGGACGCTACCTCGTTCTTTAAAATAAAAAATTTATCATCCATGCATCTAAACCACTGTTTCGGGAAGTGTCGGAAATGAATTTGTTCAATCCATTTTTCCATGAAAATATTTACGAGGACCGGACCCATCGCGAATCCATTAATTAGGTGTAATCTTTAGTGGCAAATACAGAGAGTATTTTCATATTATCTTACGGTAGTTAAGGAGGATCGGGTTAATTGTATAGTTTAGTTAAGCAAATCTTTGTAATTTCGTCATGAGGAATGTTGGTGACGAGAGAATTCTGTGGCTGACGTATATCACATTCTCAATGTATTGCATCATCGTGTTAGGTTCATCTATGTTTTAATTTTGTTTTCGTGTATAATCATTTTAATGTATAATCAATTTACTATCGAAGCTTTCTGTCATCATATCATGACTCTTAATTAAATATATACTATACCGGCAGACTCTAACGGATGCCGCAATCATAAAATACAAGATCTTACCTTCAACCTTTAAATAACATAGTTCTCTTATGAACTAATTCCTATCTGAAAACAAAAGGTTTGCAGATATGAATGTAAAGGTTACGTCTACTAGCCGCACCCAGACTTAAATACAAAACTAATGCGGCTTATACGAGAGGATATGCAGATGTATGTTATTTTATTACATTCCTCACGTGGGATGCATTTGGACTGTTCTCTAAATGCATCCTACTTGAATTTACGTTTTCCCCTGTTTCCGACTTGCGACCTAATATTCCTTAATGATAAGATGCTCTTCACCCACTAGCTGCTACCAATAGGCAGGTATTAACTCATTTATGTCATAAATATTACTTACTTTAAAAGGTAGTGCGTTGGTGTAGACCGACCCACTGGATGAACATATTGTAAGGCACGAATTTTCAAGAATGCACAAATAAACATCACCTAGCAAGCAAAGAAAAAACAATAAAAGATTGACAGTCATTTTCACAGAAATCTTTACAGATTTTCCTACCGAGGCAAAACATTTATTTTTTCCTGGCTTTTAATAGTAACTTTAAATTATACTTAAAACTAATTTGCGATAGGAGCTTATGAATGCTATATAAACATATATACATAAACACATAGATACATAAGGTAAAACACGAAAAATATCGTGAAACTATTAGTTGCAATCATAGTTCTTATTTTTCGTGTTTTACCTGATGTATATTGCTCTATTCTTTGCATTGAGCACATTTTGATACCAATACACAAAATTACAGAAATACATAGGTACATAGATACAAATATACATACATATACAGATATATACAGCCCTCTGAACTTTTCTTTATCCCTTCGTAATCCGCAGCTGACAATTTTCAGGTACAAACCTAATGACCATCAATGTGTCGGGTTACATTTGTCGGCAAAACAAATTATGAGGCATTTTCCCAAAGTAAAAGCTGGAAAATTTTTTAGTCAGATAGGCGTTAATACAAAATCATTTTCGAAAGTGAAAAAATAAAATTGTGTCATGTCTTCGCCAGGATAAATGATCTAAAGGTGTGGACTAAAAGAGAGAGAGAGTGTGTGTGTGTGTGTGTGTGTGTGTTACAAATCTAAAAACTTTAATGAGGTAAATGTTTTGATTTTTCCTAAAAAACCTGATATTATGCTTGACTTTGGGTATGTTCGATAAGATTTTTTTTCCTAATTAGGAGGCCTGCATAAACATAATATTTCTCATGCTCTTGTAAATGAGCGTATTCGTCGTAGCACAAGGCGACGGAATGGGCAACACTGTAATGCGCTTCATGCATAAATAAACCCTGTTCACGTTACAATGAATGTAAAAAACTTCCTTATTCTAGTCTAAACTTAATGTACAAGAAAAATGAGATTGGTGCTATTTTATTCTTATGTAAAAAAGTGACCTAAAAGATCGATATAACACGAGTTTCATCAACTCGGGAAATCATGACCAACACAAAAAAGCTGCCTTAAGTAATAGTGGGGTTTGCATTATTAAAATATACATACACTGGTCTCAAGGCGTACCCAAACGTTTTGTGGATGACATGTAATGGTTTTAAATGGCGTACAGTCAGTAAAATTGGCAATGCGAGGCCGCAGAGTGACAGTAGGATAGGAATTTTGGGTGGAGGGTGGGCTTTGTGCAATGATTTGAGAAAAGCCTCCTGATAGTATGGTAAATAGTCTTAAACAGAGGTAGAAAAATCGACTTGCGACAACAAGGCATTTATGGCCTAGGTTTGATACAAGTTGTCCGGATTGAGCAAACTGGGATGCACAGAGATATATTTCATATGCGATGGCATAACAATTCAACGATCAATCACTGCGAGGATAAGAATCACGATGGTTATGAAACTTTTTATTTCCTACCACTGTTCTTTACAATAACAGCCGATAGAGAAAGTTTAAGAGTGTGATGAGGGTGAGTGGTTTACTTCTTTGATTCTTCCTAAATGTTATGCATTTTTCCCCCAGCTAAATCTGAATCTCCTCCGAAAAATTGGATTGCAAAACTAAAATGGCTTCNTACATAAACACATAGATACATAAGGTAAAACACGAAAAATATCGTGAAACTATTAGTTGCAATCATAGTTCTTATTTTTCGTGTTTTACCTGATGTATATTGCTCTATTCTTTGCATTGAGCACATTTTGATACCAATACACAAAATTACAGAAATACATAGGTACATAGATACAAATATACATACATATACAGATATATACAGCCCTCTGAACTTTTCTTTATCCCTTCGTAATCCGCAGCTGACAATTTTCAGGTACAAACCTAATGACCATCAATGTGTCGGGTTACATTTGTCGGCAAAACAAATTATGAGGCATTTTCCCAAAGTAAAAGCTGGAAAATTTTTTAGTCAGATAGGCGTTAATACAAAATCATTTTCGAAAGTGAAAAAATAAAATTGTGTCATGTCTTCGCCAGGATAAATGATCTAAAGGTGTGGACTAAAAGAGAGAGAGAGTGTGTGTGTGTGTGTGTGTGTGTGTTACAAATCTAAAAACTTTAATGAGGTAAATGTTTTGATTTTTCCTAAAAAACCTGATATTATGCTTGACTTTGGGTATGTTCGATAAGATTTTTTTTCCTAATTAGGAGGCCTGCATAAACATAATATTTCTCATGTTCTTGTAAATGAGCGTATTCGTCGTAGCACTAGGCGACGGAATGTGCAACACTGTAATGCGCTTCATGCATAAATAAACCCTGTTCACGTTACAATGAATGTAAAAAACTTCCTTATTCAAGTCTAAACTTAATGTACAAGAAAAATGAGATTGGTACTAATTTATTCTTATGTAAAAAAGTGACCTAAAAGATCGATATAACACGAGTTTCATCAACTCGGGAAATCATGACCAACACAAAAAAGCTGCCTTAAGTAATAGTGGAGTTTGCATTATTAAAATATACATACACTGGTCTCAAGGCGTACCCAAACGTTTTGTGGATGACATGTAATGGTTTTAAATGGCGTACAGTCAGTAAAATTGGCAATGCGAGGCCGCAGAGTGACAGTAGGATAGGAATTTTGGGTGGAGGGTGGGCTTTGTGCAATGATTTGAGAAAAGCCTCCTGATAGTATGGTAAATAGTCTTAAAAAGAGGTAGAAAAATCGACTTGCGACAACAAGGCATTTATGGCCTAGGTTTGATACAAGTTGTCCGGATTGAGCAAACTGGGATGCACAGAGATATATTTCATATGCGATGGCATAACAATTCAACGATCAATCACTGCGAGGATAAGAATCACGATGGTTATGAAACTTTTTATTTCCTACCACTGTTCTTTACAATAACAGCCGATAGAGAAAGTTTAAGAGTGTGATGAGGGTGAGTGGTTTACTTCTTTGATTCTTCCTAAATGTTATGCATTTTTCCCCCAGCAAAATCTGAATCTCCTCCGAAAAATTGGATTGCAAAACTAAAATGGCTTCTAGCCGAGTAGCTTTCCTTTGCCTAACCTAAATCTAAACCACTGTTACAAATTCCAAAACATCAGGAAACCTGACTTACTAGGCTCATCTGCCGCAAACGTTGTCAACACAACCTGTTTTATTGTACTTTCCACTGTCAAACATTTATTCAACTGCTTTCCATTTTGATGTGCAGTTCCAATACTCCAAACAGCAATGCAGTCATTGACGTAAACCTAGAAAATAGTAGGTAAAATCATGTGAAACGACGGTCAAATGTTTACTATATAAGTGCAACTTATAAAGAAAACTTGAAATTAAGGCACATGCTAGGGTAAACATGACAGAAAGGAAATTTCAAAATTTTTAAACCTTAAACTACAACAAAAGTAGTTTAGTTGAAATTCTTAAGGTTCAGGTATTTTCAAACCAGCAGCAATTTTTTTCTTCAACTCCTAAATTCTTTAGGTCTCTATCGCTTTTCCTTTTTCTCTGAACTTCTATTTCAAAAGCTTCAAATCTGATATTGACATCTTCCTTAATATATGCGGTTAACTAGGCCTGTAATACAAAAGTAAGGATAAGGCACCAATTTTAATATCAATAGCCAATAAAATTGAAAAAAAAAACCACAATGCAATTTCAAAAAGATTAATGTCTCAGAATGCTTGTTCTCGCTGCATAAACATGGCCGAATGGACGACATTAATGACAGATGAGATACAACGCATGAATAAATCAACGAAAAAATACGTAGGTTATATATCTAGCGTTCCACCACATGCCTTAAGGTCAAATTATCTGAAAAACAGTTAACAAATTTCAGATACAACAATAAAAGCTCCCATTTTGCCTGATATCTGGTAAATTAAGGCCGTGGTTAAGGAAAAATATCGCCAAAGGATTTATCGGCCTTTTTCGTTTACCATCTCCACTGGTCTTAATATAACATCTGCACCCCTTTTAACACCACCTAATTTGACTGTACATCCCATAACTCAAGGCATTTTCTTTTTAGCTCCTATTGAGCGTGTAAGGGCCCTTGACATTTAAAAAGCTACATTCTCTACCCAAAGCTTTTAAATTGAAGTTTCCTGTCCTGATGTAAGGGGAGGTGCTGGAGCTACCCATCTGTCGTAGATGTCGAATATATAGCCAGGTATAGAAATCTACACTGTAGTGTTAACTAAATGCAGTGTAAATGACAATTTATTCCTGTCTGAGTAATTTTCCATGTGATAATGGAACCAGTATTACGATTATAAAACCAAGCATGTTAACTATATCAATTGACTTAAAATTACTGATATATGAATCAAGATCCTGTTGGCTTTTTAAAAGATTTCAGAGATTTTATTTTGTCATTGTTATAATAAATAGGACCCTCAAATTAGCATAACCGTTGAAAAGAAAAATAATTTAAGACACAGTAATAACTGTTGTATTTAACCAAGTTGAAATTTTGAGCCTCGTTTAAACATCACCCTTCACCATCCAAAAAAGCCAGATCCTTTCTTGCAGGCAAAAATTAACCATGTCATCAATATCTGGTGGGACTGCTCAGGCATTGGGTCCTAAAAGGCCGACTTTTAGTAACACAGATTCTGGTCAATATAGATTCTTTCTTTTTATTTTTATGCCAATGTTGCCATTTAGTGATGAGCACAAACGTACTGTCTCAAATCTAAGAAAAGGTGCTGATGGTGAACACAATTAAATGTATTTCCCGTCAAAGAAACCATACCTCACTCTCTTGGAATTCTGAGTTATCCTTACCAATTGGTAAATCTTCCAAGATCCAATGCTCTACATTCTAGTAAATAGTAAGAATTTCAAATATTGTTTATGATGCTGAAAAAAAGTAGCACAAAGCTCTAATGTAGACAACACAGTCAATTAAATTTAGTGGTGGACCTAACTCCTACTGTAGCATAAAAAACAACTTTTCAAAAATTGGTAAATTTGCCAATAAGCTTTTGTGTAGCCCTGGTGGGTTGTAGCACAGTATACTTTTTATAACTCTGTGACTTGCAATGATTATGCTATATTTTTTCCTACACCCAAACCAAGGTTTTTGGTTGTTGAGTACAAATATGGTAAATACAATTTTTACTAAAATAAAACCACTTCTAAACAAATAGAAAACAATTAATATAGTCCACACAAATCAACTGCTCTTTAGAGTCATTTGTCAAGATAGAACACAGAAGGGCTAGATTATCACTTCATACTTAGTGACTCACCAGAACTGTTTTAATACCAATAGATATAAATATATATATATATATATATATATATATATATTGTCATGAAATTGTTGTGTTTATCATTAATTGAACATACCTTTAATATGTTTCATTCTTTTATTCCTTTAGATATATATGTATTAACATCTATCTGATTTTGTGTTTAATAAAGCCTTTTGATCAGGCATACTTCTGAGTCGATTTTATTACAATTTATTAAACACAATAAAGATGAGCAAAGCCCTTAAGCCTTTACGATTGGATGTCGATCCAAACTCACCCAAAGCTGCAAAAGAATGGAATCACTGGAAAAGGACTTTCGATAACTTCATCACGGAATGTGGAACTGATGCCCCGGATAAATTCAGGTCCATCATAAATTTCATTTCTGTAGACCTCTTTGATTATGTTAAGAAGTGTAATACCTATGACCAAGTAGTTGAGACTTTAACTAAATTATATGTTAAAACACCGAATACCATTTTTGCACGACACCAACTTGCTTCCAGAAAACAAAAGCCAGGTGAATCCCTTGATGAATACCTTGAAGAATTGAAAAAGCTGAGTAAACATTGCAACTTTACAGCAGTTACAGCTGATGTATATCGTTCAGAAATGATAAGAGACTCATTTATTAATGGTCTTTCATCAAACTACATCAGACAGCGTCTTTTGGAAAATGAGAAATTGACACTTGATCAAGCACATGAACGTGCACGAACCCTTGATCTTGCCCAGAAAAACTCTGAAGCTTATTCGCAACAAAACAATCCCCTAACTGTAGCAGCTGTAGCAGTGGATCAAAAAAGCGCTGATGATGTACCATCCCTTGCAGCCTTACGAAAGGGTTCGAATACCAAATCAACCAATCCTCGCAAGAAATTGTGCTACTTTTGTGGTGGATCAATGCACGCTAACCGATCCTTATGCCCTGCCCGAGATTCTACTTGCCACAACTGCTCAAAAGTAGGACATTTTTCAAAAGTTTGCCAATCTACAAAGAAGGAGTCTAACTTATCTGCCATTTATTCACCAACACTTTGTGCTGTCTCGACAGCTTCTCCACTGAATCTCCGCCATGCATCGGTACCTGTAGTTGTGAATGGCCAAACCCTGGATGCATTGATTGATTCCTGCAGTTCAGACAGTTTTATTAGCGAAGGTGCTTTCAACAAACTTCAAATTCCAAAACTCCCATCCAACAAAACTGTTTTTCTTGCTCTCACCTCAATGGAATCGACAGTTATTGGGAGCTGTCAGTTGAATCTTTCGTTGAATGACCAGACCTATGAGAACGTTAAAGTTGACATTCTTCAGAACCTATGTAGCGACATGATTTTGGGGTATGATTTCCAGAAGCAACATCAAAATTTAACTTTCCAGTTTGGTGGCCCCAAACCTGACTTGATAGTTACACCACCAACCCAAACCAACATATCTGCAATGTCTGAGTCAAATACCTGCACCAAATTTGCTGACGTTAAACCCCCTTCACTCTTCAAAAGTCTTCCAGACGATATCAAACCGATCACAACAAAGTCGAGATCCTTCAATAAAGATGATCGAGCTTTTATTGAAGAGGAACTTCAAGCACTCCTTAAAGCAGGAAAAATTCAGAGGAGTGATTCTTCTTGGAGAGCTCAAGTGTTAGTTGCAAAAGATGAATTTAATAGACATCGTAAGAGACTATGTATAGACTATTCGCAAACAATCAATCTGTACACCGAACTTGATGCGTATCCACTACCTCGGATTGATGAAATGGTCAACAAACTTTCCGAGTACAAGTACTTCTCTACCTACGATCTCAAAAGTGCCTACCACCAGATTCCATTACAAGAATCCGAAAGGAAATACACAGCATTTGAATGTCTCGGTGATTTGTACGAGTTTGTCGTTGTCCCATTTGGAGTAACAAATGGTGTTCCGTGTTTTCAAAGGACAATGGATGATTTAGTAAAAGAGGAAGGTTTGAATGACACTTACCCTTACCTCGACAACGTTACCATTGGTGGAGTAGATGAAGCTGATCTCCAGAAAAATGACACTGCTTTTCGAGAAATGATTGCCAAACGAAATGTAACTTTGAACAACTCTAAAACTGTGCAATGTTCTTCCGTAATTGATATCCTTGGGTACCGTATCAGCCATAAAAGTATCAAGCCAGATCCTGAAAGATTACAGCCATTATTAGATTTTCCACCACCATCCAATGCTGGCTCCCTTCGAAGGACACTGGGAATGTTTGCATATTATGCCAAATGGATACCTCAGTTTTCAGACAAGATCAGACCATTAGCTGAAGCTGAAACCTTCCCACTGAGCGAGCTTGCACTTAAATCCTTCAACACCATCAAAATGGAGCTTGCAGAGGTTGTTCTAGCACCAATAGATGAAGATGCACCTTTTGTTGTGGAGTGTGATGCTTCTGATGTGGCTATATCTGCTTCACTAAACCAAAACGGTCGACCTGTAGCGTTCATGTCAAAAACACTATCAAAGAGCGAACGATGGTACCCAGCTGTTGAAAAGGAAGCACTGTCAATCATTGAAGCTGTCCGAAAGTGGAACCATTTACTATCACGACAACGATTTACCTTGATAACTGACCAACGCTCCGTTTCATACATGTTTGACAATCGAAAGCGTACTAAGATAAAGAACAGTAAAATTCAAACTTGGCGTATGGAGCTTGCTGAGTTTTCATACAGTATCAAATACCGTGAAGGAAAGAGCAATGTTGTCGCAGACTCCTTTACACGGGCTCACTGCCTCGCAATATCCAGTAATCTAGATGACATTCATGCACAACTCTGTCATCCCGGTGTTACCCGTCTATTGCATTTTGTCAAATCAAAGAATTTGCCATTCTCAACAGAAGATGTTAAACGTACCTGTGCAAACTGTAAGATTTGTGCAGAGCTGAAACCACAATTTTTCAAACGCCCTAATGCTACTCTTATAAAAGCAACCAAACCGATGGAACGATTGAGTCTGGATTTTAAAGGTCCTCTACCATCCACCTCACGCAACAAGTTTATGCTAACTGTCATTGATGAGTACTCACGGTTCCCTTTTGCAATACCTTGCCCCGACATTTCTACACCTACCGTCATCAAGTCCTTAGACTCACTATTTTCCCTATGTGGCATGCCAGGCTACACACACTCAGACAGGGGAAAATCCTTTATGTCAGAAGATCTTTGCAGCTACCTTACCAGCAGAGGAGTGGCTACCAGTCACAGTACACCATATCATCCCATCGGCAATGGCCAAGTGGAACGATATAATGGAATCATTTGGAACGCTGTTCGACTGGCGTTAGCATCCAATCAGTTACCTGTCACCCAATGGGAGAAGGTATTACCGGATGTCCTACATTCTATCCGTTCGTTGCTGTCAACTGCTACCAACACCACCCCACATGAGCGATTCTTCAACTTCCAACGAAAATCCAGTAACGGCACCTCACTTCCTTCTTGGTTATCTCCAGGACCTGTTTACCTTCGTAAATTCGTACGTTCCAGTAAACATGAAAATTTAGTTGAATCAGTCGAGTTGACCCATGTCAATCCAACTTATGCTCATGTTCGTCACAAGGATGGTCGGGAGTCCACAGTATCACTTTCTGACCTTGCACCTTGTCCAAGGGACACAGAAGAAACCCACCTGAACAGATCAAATGGAACCTTGGATCCAGAAGCGACACAAAGTGAAGTGACTGTAAGTGAGAATAATGTTCCTGACAAAACGACTGAAGAAACCGTAAACAACACAAACCAATGTCCAGTAGACGATTTGAAATCTGAACAACCATCACCAACAGATAGTGTACGTCGGTCATTACATATTAAGCGAAAACCACAAAAGTATGGGTTTGAAGATGATTAACTTTGAAAAAAAACCCAAGGAACTCCTAACTGAAGGAGAATGTCATGAAATTGTTGTGTTTATTATTAATTGAACAGACCTTTAATATGTTTCATTCTTTTATTCCTTTAGGTATATGTATGTATTAACATCTATGCTGATTTTGTGTTTAATAAAGCCTTTTGTTCAGGCATACTTCTGAGTCGATTTTATTACAATATATATTAAAAGATATGGTTTTCTTCAGCATATACATTCTTAAAGGAAAAATTTCTTGACACAATTGCCTGCTGTCAAATAATTTAAACCACCTAAAGGATCAATTATACATTTTATTCAAAATGATGTGTGAAAACGCCTGGGATTAAATGGCACTGAAAACTGAAAGAATAAATGTGCTGGTATACAAACCAGTAGAAAGGATTATTATGAAAAACTGGATAAGCAAATGTGTAGTTTATTACATAAAGAGTAGTTGTGATCAAGACAGGCCAAATAAGGGCATTGAGTACATTTCTCAGGAGTGCTATTCATGAAGTTACACTACAATATATAAACAAAGACAGCATGTAAAAATCTACTATAATGATTCTTGTACACAAGTACCTTTTATTTACAGGAGCATGCACATACCCCCAATAAAATAAGTTGGGCTTAATGCCATTTTTATTCACCATTTTGAGGGAGAAAGTTGTACCCTTTTTATCTTTTCTTCAATATTTTAAGCTAATGTAATATTTTTGTCTATTGTAAATTATTCCAAAAATGAATATATCATTAAGTACAATGAAAATATCATTAAGAAAAATGATGGATATTCAAATAATAATAGTTCATCTCTACCAACAGCCTTTACCACTTGGTGTTTTCAATGAGAAAATGTTGTGAATGGCAAAGAATTAAAGAGGCAGTATAAAAACGGTTTCCAGCTCAAGTAAATACACTTGAAGTGGAATAAATGTATTTATAATGATGAACATGCTGTTTTGTCTTACCTCTTCTTTTTTCCCTGTAAAACAGGGGTGATTATGCAATACAAACTCATCTCCAAATGGTCTGTACACAAATGTCTCCTCTGTTATTGCTGTCATAATGTTCTCTACCAAAACCTTACAGAAAGAAAACTGAGACTGTTTGACTAAGTATACACAACCAGTTTGATATGTAGGCTAAATAAACAAAAAATGTTTTGGTACCAATGACACAACACTCCAAAGATCTACTTAGTAGATATCAATTGAAAACAAAACCTAAAGGAGCATTGTGCAGCATATCAAGTACTACAGTGCAACAACATAGTGGTACTGTGATAAAAACATGTAATGGCTATTTGTGTCTGTGTTTCTCTGTTTTCCATCCACTGTTCCCATTTCATGGCAATAAATGGTTTATGGTATCCCTCCATCTCATTCAATACATTGCATTTTCTTTCACTGCCTGTCAACCACCTCCAGCATATCATCAGCCATTTCCACCTCTTTACATGATCTCATATCAATTGGCTGAGCAAAACCAATACATCTTTTACATTTGAAAGAAGGGGTCTCTGCCAGTCTACTTTTATTATATATATATATATTAGTTATTTATATATACATNTGAAGTGGAATAAATGTATTTATAATGATGAACATGCTGTTTTGTCTTACCTCTTCTTTTTTCCCTGAAAAACAGGGGGGATTATGCAATACAAACTCATCTCCAAATGGTCTGTACACAAATGTCTCCTCTGTTATTGCTGTCATAATGTTCTCTACCAAAACCTTACAGAAAGAAAACTGAGACTGTTTGACTAAGTATACACAACCAGTTTGATATGTAGGCTAAATAAACAAAAAATGTTTTGGTACCAATGACACAACACTCCAAAGATCTACTTAGTAGATATCAATTGAAAACAAAACCTAAAGGAGCATTGTGCAGCATATCAAGTACTACAGTGCAACAACATAGTGGCACTGTGACTACAAGTTAAAGCATTTTGCAAAATTGCTAGCTTCTTTGTTTGACTGTAGCATGAATACTTTTACTTGTCAATAAAATATATTTAACAAATGCTTTAGAATTACCAAAAATGTTTTAGTAAATGGTCAACATTAATAAAAATCAGCAGCAATTTACAATCTCACAAACAGGGATTTTTTCAACAACTTTCCTATTACTGGTAAGCTACAAGAGACTTAAAAACAAATACAGTCTGTTAAAATGCTTTTTGGCATTTAAAAATGTATTAAATCTTTACAATATCACCTGGGTGTATAATACACCTATAAAAAATGTTCTTACAGTCCCTATCAAAATTATGGCAGTGAATGAGTAAAAATGTATCACAAAAAAGTTTTGTCTACAAAATCTAACACAAGGCAAGATGAAGAGTTTGGTACCAATAGAACAGTCGTATTGGACTGAAACCCTGACAAAAACTAGGGAGGAAAAAACTTCATTTATCAAGTGGAATTAAGTTCAAACATCAACATACACATTTTCTCTGACTTGGTATTCCATATCAATCTTTGGGCAGCTTAATAACTGACATGAAGTAGTGCATAGTATCAGTGATAAAAAACTTTGCCCTTGAACATGCTATGACTGTCTGCATATGGCATTGAAATCAAGAGTATTTCCACTTGTGGGTTAGCTTTGTTCAATGTATCTGTATCTGTTGTATACCTTGCAACATCCAGGAATCTGGCATCAATGCAATGGAGTTGTGGTGTGCAGTGTGTTGAGCTATCAGTGCTTTGCACTTGCCAAGGCTGACTTGAAACTGACAGTGTTATCTTTCAGGTGGCTCGAGGCCATGGTACAAGGAAAGAAGGAGTGTTTATATTGTTCAGTGTTACACCCTACCACTGTAAAGCACTTGTTGATGTTCCTGATGTAGTTGTTGATGGGGTTGGTGGTGACAAATTCTGCTGATGCCCTCATTCTAATTCTACAACCAGCCTTCTGTGATGTTAGGAATTGGTCAGGAGGCAGTGCTGGCACAAGCCCCTCAACCTTATTGTTCCTTCTGTGAGCACTGGTAAACAAAGAAAATTTTTTTTTCTCTGGCATGGAATTTAAGAACAGGTTTAAACTAACTTATGGGTGCTGAATTCAAATCTGATCTTAGATTTTTTCCATCACGTTTTTGCACTATACATATCTATATTTTTCATGAATTTTTTAAAATATCCTACCAAATAGTGTAGCAAATAAAAGCTGGATTATATGGTTCATTTTGGTAAATTTACTTTTCATTTAGTCTCCCAGTAAACTGAAGAGAATTTTTGTTTTCTTAGAGCATGCATAACATGACCATTTTTTATGATACGGAAGTAAACAAACAGATCTCAACTTACACAACACTCATTTGCAGGTAGTGTTTTTTACTGATTTTATCACTAAATTTAGTTATTTGTTGTTATTATTCTGCTGTGTTTTTTGTGAAACAATGCCTAAGGTATGGGAGGTTGGGTAGAAATTCAAGGAACAACTCAGGTAGCTAACAAATTTTTTCTTGTCTGGAGAATGTGTTACTGACCTAACAATGACCTCTACATCTCACAGAAGATAGTGCTCAAGTGATCCAAATATATTTTGCTACATCTGTGGGAGTCTTACTTTGAAGAATCAGAGGCGCAACATTACTGACTTTGTTAAGAGTGTGCATTTGGCTTACTTCAAAGTACCACTTGGAGACCAAGACAAGCATTGGGCTCCTCACAAAGTGTGCAAAACCTGTGTTGAGATCTTGAGATCATGGTCTCAAGAAAAGAATGCAAAACTCAAGTTTAGGGTGCCTATGGTTTGGAGAGAACCAAGCAATCATTCAGATGACTACTATTTCTGCCTTGTCAATGAAAAAGGTTTCAATAAGAAAAACAAACAATAATTGCAGCACCCAAGTATCCCTTCAGCTATTTAACCAGTTTCCCATAGTGAAGAAATATCTGTACCAATATTTACTGAGCTTCCAAAAATTGATGAAACAGATCTATGTTCACCATCTTTTAGTGATGAAGAAAACACTGCAGATATTTTTCAGCCCTGTGATGAAGATAGAGACAAACCAATTCTGTTTACTCAGCAGGCTTTGAATGATTTGGTTAGAGATCTTTATCTACCAAATGAGTCTGCTGAACTGTTGGCTTCAAGACTGCAAGAGAATCGAACATTGAAACCCAGCACAAGTGTCTCATTTTATCACAACAGGGAAGCAGAACTGCGGAAGTACTTCCATTCAGACGGTCAGCTTGTCTAATGTACTGATGTAGAAGGGTTCCTTCTCTTTATGGAACTTCCAGCTTATGATTCAAGGGATTGGAGGCTTTTTATTGACAGTTCCAAAAGAACTTTAAAATGTGTTCTGTCACACAATGGAAATAAGTATGGCTCAGTACCAATAAGTCATTCTGTAAAGCTTAAGGAAGAATATAACAACATCAAGATTTTTCTAGAGAGGTTGCAATAACATGTTCATGGGTGGGTAATTTGTGTGGATTTGAAAATGGTTAACTTTCTTTCAGGTCAGCAAGGAGGGTTCACAAAATACCCCTGTTTCCTGTGTTACTTGGACAGTAGAACTACAACAGAGGATTGGATGAAGAATGAATGGCCTCAGCAACAGAGTTTGCCATCTGGCGATAACAATGTTATCAATGATCCTCTAGTGGATAGGAAGAACATTGTCTTTCCTCACTTGCACATAAAACTTGGATTAATGAAACAGTTTGTCAAAGCTCTTGATCACAGTGGTGGATGTTTCAGCTATATATGTTCAACTTTTCCTGGTCTTAGCAAAGAAAAAAAAAGGTTGGTACATTTGATGGACCCCTGATTTGATAGAACACTTATGAAAGATCCAAACTTTATCACATCCATGAATGAGACAGAAGGAAGAGCTTGGAATGCATTTTGTAATGTGGTGCAGAATTTTCTAGGGAATAAGGAAGCAGACAACTATGAAGAGATTGTGGCAGAACTACCAATGAGCCTGTGAGATCTTGGATGTAGAATGGGTATCAAGATCCACTATTTACACAACCATTTGGACAATTTTATGGAGAATCTTGGGATGTACGTGAGGAACAAGCGAAGCGGTTTTATCAGGACATTAAAACAATGGAATAACGGTATCAAGGCCGGTGGGACTCCTATATGATGGCTGATTATTGCTGGAGCTTGATGAGAGGCAACCCAGAAGCTGTACATAAGAGATTAGCCAAGAAAAGAAAGTTCAGATAGCTGCTATTTGATACTGATCTGTGTTCCATATATATATGTACTTTTATATTTTCTATTTTTTCTGTCATTCTATTTGGATTGCTGCACATCAACTTAGTAATATTTGTTATTCCTTGATTATTAATATACAAAATGTGGTACAAAAAATCACCTTTTTATTATGAAACCTATGATACAGCTATAGGTTGATGAGTAATTTTTATCGAAAATTGGAAAATTGCACAGCTCGAAATCCTGGTGTGATAGACAAAAACTGAGTTCATATTCGTAATCAGCAGCCCAAATCTAGTAAGAAGCCGTTAAAAAACCCTTTGCCAGAAAAATCGTGTTGACCAGTCTAATCATTGTACATACCTGCCAGCTGACATTAAACCATAAAGTAATTATTGACAAACTTTAGTAGCCCTTCTATTGTAATTTTTTTAATGTTTAACTAATGCAAGACAGAAACAGAAAACAGTCCCTCGGTTCGAGAGCAACTTTCCAGATCTGGCAGTAGTCCAAATAGCTTTATGTATAAAAAATCCTTATACATGACTTCACCCTTGTATGCTTTAGCCTCTTGAATTCTCGAAATGGCAATGTTTTTTTTCCTATTTTGTCTATTGGGGTTACATTATTGTACTCTCTTTCTCGGATCCTAGTAATTTGTATAGCCTTGAATGGGCCTTAAAAACATAAAAAAGAAGTTTGAAACAGACAAAGTTCAAAACGTAAATTAAGGTGTAATACCCTACAGATTGCTGGCTTACCTGTTGACTAATCACGAAACTACCATATTTTTTTTTGTATGTTGTATTGCAGTCTGACCTTCCTCCCAATTTTTGGCCACCACTTTCTGCGAAAACTTCTTCAAAATTGACCTTCCCGCGGTTCTTCCTTATCCTTGTAACTACAATGAAAATAATATGGTGACAAAGTACCTTTTGTCCATGTGCAGCAAGTCTGAACACACGCTTGCAAGCAATGAGTTTGCATTCAGTAATTCTTTAAGCAACTTTAATCGCTTGTTATGATGATTAAATGTAATTTCATCAAAATATATGTTCTCTTCTTGAGTATCCATCTCATTTAAAAGTCTCTGATAAGGTCTTTCATTTTTGCGTTTCTTCTGTCTTGAATCGATTAAAAGTCTACCGTGTAGTATGTGCAAATTCCTTAAAATATTCCTTTCTGATAGCTTTTCTTAAAAAAATTATATATATATATATATATATATATATATATATAAACAGCAGGACAATGCGAAAGACAACACAACGAGCAACACATACACACACACACACACACACACACACACACAATTTCCAGATAGATAACAAAAGAAAGTAAGAATGATTGTTATGCAAAGATATATATATTGTATATTGTGCTCTTTCTTTGTCAAGTGTATTAAATTTTTTTTATTTCCTCCTCAGTACTGTCAGATGCTTGTGCATATCCCATTATGATAAATAATTTGAACGGATTTCCTTTCAACTTTACCAACAGGACTCCTGGCCCATCATGTTTTTGCTTCTTTCTTCGTTTAGCAGTATGTCAAGTCCCCTTTCTTGCTTTTCTCTCTAGTTTAGACCATTCGGAAATCATCACTTTGGAAGTAGCCATTATCTTTCAATCTTGTTCACAAACACATAAAATGTTGATCTTGATTTCTTTTCATATCTTGTTTTCTGTTTTCAAACTGACCACATTGCAATAGCGTTCTAACATTCCACACTCTAACACGGTCTAACTTGTCGCACATGAGCTTCCTTACCAAGTGAGGATTCGCGTTGTTATCTTTAATTTTCAGACGTTGCAATGGCCTTCATTTTTCTTTGGCAATATAAGGACAGTGGTTTGCCATAGCCATCTGTCTTCCTTGCAGTGTCCGCACTGGACAGTGATCTCAGACAGTGATCTCGATTGTCCTACCGGAGGGTCTGCTAGACATAATGAATAAAGGAACCATTAATTACTTATATCGTAATATGCTTCTTTAGCTATCCACCAAATGCAACCATGGTTTCACCTTCACCCGAGCAGGGAGGTTGATGGGTACTGCATCCTCTTTAAGGGTGACCCAGTGCTGTTAATCTTCTCTTAGGACACGCCAGGACACAGCAACAGTAAGATACTTCTTCCCACCCTGCAAGCGAACTGTATCTAAAATGTATCTGAGGCTTTTCTTGGGGCTTCAAAATAAACGCTGACACAAAGAAGCATCGTCTTGTTAGCTTCCGGTCTGCATTTGGACAGCTCTTTGAACGGCTGATCAAGAACAGGTTAGTTGAGTTTCTTGAAAGTTTTGGTTTCTTTATTTGTGTTTGTCATGATTTTGGAAACCCTCGTTCTTCTAATCTCCTTATTGTTGTCATCTATTGCTCGATGACATTGTTTTCTTGTCATATTAATTTGTCTTATTATATTAATTAATTAATTAAGTAAGTAAGTAATTTAATTTTTTATTAATAATTTATAGCAGAAACTATATGGAAAGTAGTTTTGTGTGAATTGGTTGTATACCTATCCTATCCTGTAAAAACATTTGTGACGGTAGCAACAACAACAACAACAACAATAATAATAATAATAATAATAATACTAATAATAATAATAAATGTCCTTTGGGATACATTACAACATGGCTTTTGTACTTATTTATTGTTGCTTTTGTTACTAAACAGGGCAACAACAAATGTCCAGTCTGAATTCAATGCTGCAATACCAGACTTGGTACTAGTACTAAAATATTTTTCTATGTAATGTCAGCTATCAGACTAGGAGTAGGGAGTGCTGTAGTTATGAGTTGTTCTCATACACCAACAACCATTTGAGCAATGTGCCTTTCCTCTTTGGTTGTGGGGCGACACTTGCAAGGGTGAAGTGATCTTGTTACTTTTATTTGATTTTCTATTTCATTCACTCTTGTGACTACAGCACATGTGCCTGCATTCAACTTACCTGGCTTGTTGCTGGGCGCTGAATGTGGGTTTTTCACCCATCCATCACTATATGGTGTGTAACCACTCGATAATAGTAATAACAATTGAAAAAGCCATGCTCTTACTATTACCAATTAGCTTATCCATTATTGCTTACGCAGTTTCTTCGGAGGATACGAGAACGCTACAATTGGTATACCTTAGAATCTTTGTGTTGTCCCGTCCCTCTATTGGGCACCCAATTTTGCTAAGCATCCTGTCCAGACCGCTTAAGATGTACTGTCCATAAAAATTAAAGAGATTGAGGTAGAGTATATCGCGTTTTCTGGCTCCACTTTTGTAAGTTTACCGCTTGTCAGCTCATCTCCCAGTAGTACTGTCGCGCATATTTTCAAGTATATGTTCTTCAGGATCTAGAGATGCCTTACAATCTTAATTTAGTGATTATAACAATTCGATGAGTCAAGTTTAATGAACGTTATCGAAGGCTTTGCCATAATCTATAAAAGATAGGAGCAGATTCTGTAGTCCACTCTACAACCAATCAGAGTAGAAAAATATAATTTCTCGCCCAACTTTTCCTTAAGGTAACCAAATTAAGCTATAGAAATGTTAAGTAAAATAATATTCCTTTCTATTTACATATTGTTTTCAAAAACATTTCCATTTTAGGGCTTATGATACTAATTGTCGTGTGTTGGTCCTAAATACTTCATAAAAAAATTAAACTGAACACCTCATTCCGTCGGATAAGTTAAAAACCTTTTCCAAGGATAATTTTAGTGAAAAAAATATCGAAGCACAACTAGGGCTGGAGAGACCTGAAAATTATCCAAACAATTTGTCAGCTAATGATTTATTAGTAAATTTTAATATTCTTAAGACTACTAAAGTACAAAATATATTGGTAGAGCTTAAACATAGGAAATGCTTGGGGACTCACTAATTCCATAGCATCTAAAATACAATAAATCTAATAGATTTCGTGCGTATCTGATGACTATTACCAGCTATTTGGACAGCTTATATCATCTATTATTTGCCTCTTTAAAATCAAAGGTTTCAGAGATAAAAGAGAAAACTATGGAGGAATTCCAATCTTGTCAACTTGTTGAAAAATACTGGTATGATAAACAATATCTAGATTTTGAAATGCTTATAAGAAAATTGTATTCATCTCTCAGTTTGGATTCAAAGCTATTCGATCTACAACGGATGTGATTTTTACTTTGCAAAATGCAATATACAAGTAGATTTATTATCACAGTCACAATTTCCATGTTTCGATGGTCTAGGGGTAGCATATGAATAGATTAAACGTGAGTTGTTATTAGAAATTCTAGAAATACAGACAAAATTCCATAAACTGATCAAAATGCTAAAAGCACTAAGTCAAGTAATCTTAACAGCAATCAAATGTTCACAACATCTCTTTTAAGTCTTTTGCGGCTTTAGACAAGGTGGTGTTGAATCACCCGTCATTTTATAAAAAAATTTTGATTTTGTTTTATGATGTGTTGAGCATGAGGTACAAAGACAAATTCCGAAAAACCGAACTTTACTACTCTTATTTGATTCCAGAGCATTGTTCAACACAACAGGAGGGCAGTTTCCATCGTCTTTCCTGCACTAAAAGCCTAAGAATGATCCTATATGCCGATGCTATAGTTCTTGTATCTATTTCCTTTTATGTAAGGCTATTGATGAACTCTCATAAATACTAAAAATCGATTATGCAACATTCACAAAGTACAAATCAAAAACCTCAAGTTATAAAATGGAAACCACGGTTTTTAATGTGCATGAGGAACTTAAGGTAATACCATTACTTATTTCAAATAGCAAACCACCTTTTAAAAATGTTCATAAGTTAGAGATCTAGGACACGTGATCATTAACACTGATGAAAACTCTTCCTGTCATCTAAATTTCCGTATTTCATCAGCTTTCCAAAATAGAATGAGTTCAGAAATCTATTAACTGAAAGAAAGATATTGATATCCACCCAGGCAAGACCACTTAAAACATATGTATACAGTCGAATACTATATAGTGTTTACGCCTGGGAAATCACAACAAGGAGACTGAGACAAACTGAATCTCTGTGGTATAATTTCCTCAGAAGAGCCCTCAGAAATACGTTTAAATGAAAGAATGCCTCCACTGAATACTTTCAAGCGTAAAACATAATTTGAAATCCGAAAAAGAAGCTGAGACATACAACAAAGCCCATTAGTCTAGATTGACTCTATATGTCTAGCAAAGACCGTCTAAAAATGACAAGAAAGAAAAAGCAACATTTTTAATATATTGAGCATATAACAAGACCAGGAAACGATTCAAAAACAACTACGCTTCTCTGTGGATTGTAAAAAATATGCATGTTACCAATGGCTTAAATTTGAAAAAGAATTAAACAACAGTAAAGAACAAATACAAAAAATAGTGCAAACTGAAACAATGTTTATGCCTCTACTAACTACATTATTTCAGCTAAGACATACTAAGGGTATAATGTATGCAAAGGAAAATAATGGTGATAATATTAAAAATATACGTGTGCATTAAGAAAAAAAACCCCTAAGTGGTCAGATAAGGAAAAAATTTGAATATACATCTTAATTAGAAATTGGTAAGATGATTAGTTTTCATTCATTTAGCTTAACAATGAAATTTTGTTGCAAATCAAAACTATTCTTGTCTGCATTGAGGCAAGCGTGGTTTTAATTAGTGTCAGAAATAACTACTCAGTAGAATCTTATTTTCACTCAAAGAATTAATTAACAATCAATAAAGCCCTGTTTGGTGCTAAAACCATTTATTTCAATACTCCTTCAAATCGTAACCGTTTGTATAAATTAGGACAGGGGAAAAGGGTAAAAAAACCCAGCTAAAAGGATGCAACAAATAATAATAATTTTATATCGTCCTTTTTTAAAGGAACACATTTACAAATAGTATTTCGACATTAACAGAAACGGAGAAAACCATTTGAGAGGCAGTCATAAAGAAAGAACTGGGCCAAGAAAACATTACGTCTGCTTCTAGAGAACGTCTTGAAGAGCCACAGTCATGTAAGATTTCTAATAAGTCAGTCACCATAGACGCTGTAAACTCTTCATAAATAAAAATTAATCCGTCTAAAACATGCCCCATTGAACGCGTTGTAATACTGCTATTTGCTCACGCCCAGCCCCTTTCCCATATTTGCTTCCGATTCATACATTACGATTTTTTAGCTTGCTTGCGTATTTTGTCGCCAGTTTGCATCCTGTTACTCTTTACATCAGTGCACGCTACAGCTTGTTTACATATTTAGGAAGAAAGTTCTCGATTTTTTTCCCATTATGCAGTTAATTAATATCATGCGTAACCTATACTCTGCTACGTAATCTGCTACGAGTTAGTCACGATATATGTTTGAAAAACTATATCTCTGTGTGTGTTTTCTTGACTCTAATCTTGGACGTTGACGCTTGGAACTTTCCATAAATCTACAAAGATTTACAGTGGGTACCTCTTTAAAACATTAATGATTCTGGTGTAAATAATAATAATAAATTTGGAGCATTTCCAATGCAAATCAATTTTTGTATGTGAGCAAGTTAACAAAAATGGATCTTTGGCTACACGTTTGAGTGCAAGATACTATGACAGGAACACGAGCAATATTTCAGTATCTTGACTTTGGTTGTGTTATTGAAAAGAACCGAGAAAACTTTACTGTGAGGTTTGATATTGTTTACTGATTGTTCGTCCCACAACAAGGTGACCCAAAGGGGTTGCATAAATGTTCTTCCTGGTACATGCCACAACTTACCAGAAAAGATAAAATGACATGAAAACTAATCAACGCACGTAAAAGCAATAACCTTATACAGTGGGTAGAAATCCGGGAAGGCTTTAAATGAAACAAAATGAGCGAAAACGTCAATTACACTCGTTGTTTCAGCTGAATATGCTAAATAGAAACATAACCATAATGTCGAGTGTGGCATCTTTACCCTGGGCCTTTGGAGGCCACAGAGAAAATTTTAATGATGGAATATGTGGAGAAAAAATTCAAGGACTGGTTGAGTTGCTACCAAAATAAGATGAAATGCTTTCTGAATTTTTTGCCCAACCTGACTGTACTATTATACAGAACAAAATAATAGCGCTACTTGCAATGACAATGATACTACATCTTGTCAAAAATTAATGCTTTCCAAATTTGGTCAATTATCTAGTGATATATTTCTAGAGTTGATCAACTGAGTGTTGTCATACCATGGGTTCAGATAGACCGAGATCATTACTCAGTGATTTGAGTGTTTCATGAGTTTTGTCAAGGTAACTAGTCCAGATGCAAATGGAAGCCTTTACAACAAAAACTTTCACTTCACAGAAACGCTTGGAATCGAGTTTGGAAAGATAATAAGATTATGACAGAACGTTTTAAGTGAGATTTAAACAGGCATGTAAAGCTTGATTCAAAAAGTAAATTCCTCCCATGCTCCCTTTGTCCACTGCGGCTGCAATAACATGGGCCATGTAATTAATAATGCCGTAAAGTGAAAAGTTGAGATTGAATAATTTTTGTGCCTGCTTAACGAAATTTTCAATTATTTTGAAAGGTCTTCGTCTGGGTGGGAGAAGTTGCACATGGAAGCCAATTCTTGACTCCTTACCTTAGAAATTATAGGAAACTGGGCGGTCTTCAAGTGGTGACCCTGTTCTTGCAGTTAAAGGTAGACAGCTCCAAATTATTAAGATTCGAACATGCTTAGACACTTAGATTAGATATTTGGATAGATACTTTGTTCATTGCTATATGGGAAATAATCCTCTCTCTCTCTAGGTGCCATATACATTTCAGAATTTGGCAATCATGGTTCTCCACAGATTCCTATTTCTCATCATATGTATTAGATCCCCAGATTTTACCTTTTCCTTCTTACTTGCTGATATGCACTTTTTACTATGGCACTCGCGACTTACCAAGTATGTTAATCTTTGTCTTCCGCAGCTTCTTTTGCCTTCAATACGACCAGTAAGGGTAAGATTTTCTAATCCATCCTTTCTCATGGTGTGTCCTATAAACCTCATCTGCCTTTCACGGATTGTTTTTACCAGACACCTTTCTGCTCCAGCTTTCCTCAAAACTGCCTCATTTGTTTGATGGTCTATCCATGATATTCTCATCATTCTCCTGTAAAATCACATTTCAACAGCTTTTAGTCTCTTTTGCATTGATAGTGATATTGTCCAGCACTCACAGCCATATAACAGAGTAGATGTTAAATGACCTTCCAGTACCCTCTTCTTTGTAGCCATTGACATTTTGCGATGTTTCAAGATCTTCCGTAATCTTACAAGTAATTTCTGCAATCCCCATCCTTCTCTTGATCTCCAGATCACACTATCATATTGCTACTGAAGTAATTGAACTTGTCAACTCGCTGTATGGGCTCATTTACAATATACAACTTGTAATAATAACTTGAAATTATTCCCGTGGTTATTAATTATTCTTCCAGAAGGCTGCAATCATCCATGATTGATATTTCTGTTGCATCAGGGCTTTTAACCACTACCATTTTCGAGCTGGGAACTTATCGAGGTTCCTGAAATTCAGTTTGGCTAACAGCTTCAGCTTTAACAAAATCATGAAATTCATCTCCCATCTTCAAAAAAAATCTGTAGGATCAAAAGTATTTTTAATGAACCATCTGTTGATGAATGGTTTATTGATACTGAGGAATCCTTTAAAGTGCAAGGTTTTCGTTGGGTTATTTTTAATGGTTAAGAACTGTAAAGGAAATAGTGCCACTAATTGTACGGAGGTGTGAAAAAAATGAAAGAAATAAAAGAACAAAAAAAGAAGATTAAGTTAAGAGATGAGTTAACCTTTGACTTTAAAACCTTCAAGTTGTGTGATATATGAAACTTCTAATAACCTAACGAGTTTACTGGTCTGTGTAGAGCTAGTACTGCCATATCTTGAGTCTCCACTCTCGGATTTAGAGTCACTTTAGGGTTAAGAGATGCTTCGCACCACTGAAGATCTGCAGAGTACAGGGGGCCATTATTTTTATTGTATTTGTCATAGGAGGAAAAGAGATGTCTGAAACGATACCTAAACGCAGACTATCAACCTGGTAAATGATCCCTATGTTGATGGGGGTGGTATTAAATGGGGCGACAACAGACACTGTCTACCATGTAATACACTCATATGAGAGGAGTGGGGATTAGGTGTCACTACCACCGTTGTTTTCATCAAGACACCATCTCTAGGAGGGTTACCAATCAAGGCTAAAGAGGTCCTACTTTTCTTCAGACGGCCTTTATCCCGCCAGACAACTACCTGGTGTTTCAAGGTCTCGAATTTTTTTAAGACAGTCGATATTGCTTTCATACAGAATTAAGAATTGCAACTTAACGGACATATGTTTTTTAAAAAAACCCAAGCAAAATGAACGAAAATTCATTAAAAGTATAAAGAGAGAGCTAAGATCCTTAGTCAATTTATTCATATATTGACAAATGATCTTTAATAGACCTGAAATTGAGTCAGTCATTGATATTACAAACTTGATGCTTGAGTGTAGGACTAGTTCATCATTCCCTAAGGTTTGAAAAATGACCCTGCTCTTCGTGAACTTTTGAGTAAATGTTTTCAACCGCTGAAATATCTTTTTATAAGCTTATTAAGATTTCTTTGAGATCAGTAATAAGCCAAGAAACTATTTTTTTTAATCTTGCGGTACTTTCTATTGAAAACATAGAGGCAAAGATGATCAACAAGACAAACTTAATCTACATCTTTGGCTATTTAAATGCTCGAAGGCAGATAGCTTTTAGTCACAACCTGTCATTGAAAGGTTTGTAAACTATCTTTTAGGTATGTGTTTTTTCATATAGTTAAATAGTGTTTTATTTCATTTGAACAAACGTGTGAAAAGCTTCAGCATATTTTTACAGTTTTCTAGACCTTTAATAAGACATACCTACAGGATCATCCTCATACTTCACAAAGGACTCCATGCATTTGCGATACTCTTTACTTTCCTTATTTCTTGATACGTTATGAAAACTTTATATTTTATTATATTAAATTATATGAAGAAGTTACAATGGTTTTATTAAAGTTTGTATCTGTATTTTTGCAACAATGGAATTGTGATCACTTGCATAACCTATGAAGGAGAATGTTTTGCAATCTACAACACCTCTCTTAAACCTCTGATTCGTCGTGATGTAATCAAATTGGTCCTTTTGCTTTCATCAGGAAAATTTAAGTTTATGCTAAATCAAAGAAAAATGAAAAGGTGGCAAGAATGAAATAACCCGCAGTATTCTATGTCTTTTACCAACTAACATATTCTTTTCTGTAAGAAGAACAAAAATAGAGATGTATTGGTCATAGTCGTTGTGATAGTACTTTGCGGTTCAATTGAATTCTTGATAACTTCTTTGACTACTTGGAAATAGATATGGGATCTTGCTTTATTTAATTTAACCTACCAAACTTAACGTTGTTTGCACAATATTAAAGCTAAATGATATTGATCTCTTAACAAACCACAGGAAGAAAGAAAATAAAAGGAATTCATCATTAAAGACTTTCTATACAATTACCAATCCTTTTAAAAACTTTTCCCCACACAATATTCTCACCCTCGGTAATGCATGTCAAATTAAAATAATGAGAAATAACTATATTAAACAGATAATTAGACAAAGTGCTTCTTTTTCTATGAAAGTAAACCCAAGCTTGCCCAAAAGTTTAGTAAGAAAAATAAATAATAGAGCTAATTAGTCCGACATTGTAGGTGAGAAGGAGAGAAAGGAGAGGGAAAGAGAGAGACACACACATAGGTGTACATAGATACATAGATACATAGATACATAGATACATAGATTCATAGATGCATAGATGCATAGATACATAGATACATAGATACATAGATTCATAGATGCATAGATGCATAGATACATAGATGCATAGATACATAGATGCATAGATACATAGATGCATAGATACATAGATACATAGATACATATATACATAGATGCATCGATACATAGATGCATAGATGCATATATACATAGATACATAAATATATAGATGGAAAAATACATAGATACGTAGATACATAGATACATAGATACATAGATACATAGATACATAGATACATAGATACATAGATACATAGATACATAAAT
>RDPX01000007.1:123499-168892 GCA_003991215.1 Morbakka virulenta | reverse complement strand
TAGTAGTAGTAGTAGTAGTAGTAATAGTAGTAGTAGTAGTAGTAGTAGTTGTAGTAGTAGTAGTAGTAGTAGTAGTAGTAGTAGTAGTAGTAGTAGTAGTAGTAGTAGTAGTAGTAGTAGTAGTAGTAGTAGTAGTAGTAGTAGTAGTAGTAGTAGTAGTAGTAGTAGTATTGTAGTAGTAGTAGTAGTAGTAGTAGTAGTAGTAGTAGTAGTAGTAGTAGTAGTAGTAATAGTAGTAGTAGAAGTAGTAGAAGTAGTAGTAGTAGTAGCAGTAGTAGTAATGGTAGTAGCAGCAGTAGTAGTAGTAGCAGTAGTAGTAGTGGTAGTAGCAGTAGTAGCAGTAGTAGTAGTGGTAGTAGCAGCAGTAGTAGTAGTAGTAGCAGTAGTAGTAGTGGTAGTAGCAGCAGTAGTAGTAGTAGTAGCAGTAGTAGTAGTGGTAGTAGCAGTAGTAGTAGTAATAGTAGTAACAGAAGAAGAAGTAGCAGCAGCAATAGAATTAGCAGTGGTAGCTGCAATAGTATTAGCAGTGGTAGCAATCACAGAAACATCAGTCGGTTGATAGCAGTAAACATTGTGGGAGAATATTAGAGAAACCAATGGTACGTTGTAAAACCAGTACCAGTATTGGTGGTAACAATGATTGTTTTTGTCACTGCTTTTATTTTGTTGTTTCATTTTTTCATTGACACCGTCCTCAACTGTGATGAGGAATTCGGAACCTGGCTGAAGAGATATAATGTGGAGATGTAGCCATACGCTACTACTACTACTACTACTACTACTACTACTACTACTATTTTTTCATTTAATATATCCCTTTTATTTATTTCTTGTGATTGACTATTTTACTTCACCTGATACAGTTTTTTTTCAGTGGATTTTTAATAAGAAAGCACAGTTTATTGAAGAAGTTCACCTGAGTCCAACAAATGTTTATGGCTTTAGCGGGGATTGACTTTTCCAGTATGTAGATAACCTTAACATCGTCTGAGAAGTTCACAATGTTATTAAAATGGGTAACTAGTGTATGAGAATGTATCAGGCATGTACCCTATTTAGGCTTTGTTATTTTCTTGGTCATTTTAGCAACCATACCGCATTTCATTGAGAGACTACTCCACTTCCTCTGAGCCCCCTTTTGTGACTCATGGCAGCGTTTGATCGAAAAAGTTGAATATGATACCTGGCTACATTGGTACATCAGACGCTGTAATTCAAAATCATAAAAGACAATAAGCATGTGTTTACACTTTATTTAATTTTTCTGAAGGATGTGTGATAATTTCGTAACTTTTAATGTGTAAACTTTTAATATGTTGTTATCGAGTTCTGAAATAAGGACGTTATCAGTTTTGAATGACTTATGCAACTTTTGAATTTTCTGAACCGATTAGACTAACTGCCTTTTACCTCTTCAGATAAACGTATGAGTCTGCTTGAAAATTCAATACCTATTTATACTGAAAATACGTCTCCTCTAAATATACCAGTGATGTAACTAACAATCATAAGTTTCTAATCGTCTATTTCTGGAAGAGGAAACTTTCCATTTTTTAGACATTTGTTTCATAGAAATCACCAGTTAGAGTTTGATGTATTAGATTTTAGATGAAATAAAGTGTGAGATTCAGTTACATTAACAGTATGGAACTTTCAGCTGATAAAGAACTGGACAATTTACAAGAAAATATTTGAAATGTTCGAAAGAAACCATTCATTTCAGAATGGATTTCAAACAAACATCCTTAGGTCGATGATTTAGGTATGTAACATTGCCAAATAATTCCATTCATTCAGATGCCAATCATTCAAATGCCATTCGTTCAGAAGAAATAAAAACTACCCTAATGATCTTTGCACACACACCAATTACTTTTCTCGAAACGTTTCGGAATGTTTCCTTCTTCCGAAAGTTTACTTGATAATATCTTGATAACAGTCGATAATATCGTGATACAATAGCCTTTTTAAAACCAGTATCCACAAAGAGAATGTAATTAAATAAATTGCTTTTAATTTTTTTTAATTCATGACCTTGTTTTCTTGTTGTATTCAGTTTTCGTATATATTGTGGATATTGAAAAAGTTGGCTTGGAGTTCTTCCTGCTGTCTTTTGTGACAATATGGATATGTGAATGTTTCTGGTTATTCTGAACGACGCCTGAGAGTTAGTAATGGTTTGAAATTACATTATAGAAAATTTACATTATTTTCTATAATGCCATTTAATTACTTATTTTTTCATTATTTGGAAGGTTTTTTGGTGCTACTGTGCTCAGATAAAGCCAGAATTTTGCCTAAAGAAGTTTAAAGACATCGTGTACAATTTTGCACAAAGTACATACAAATACCTTTCCAATTCCACAGAATTTGATACACCTTCAAAAAAATGACCCGATAGCTAAAAGTAAAAGAGTACGATATTCCATCAGTCAATACTATAATGTGTAAATATTGTCACATAACTGGGTGCTGAAATCTACTTCTCTCTTCTTAAAATCAAGTGTTATTGTGGGTAGATCAGCTTTTCTCACCTACAAATCTGTTACAGAGGACACGTTTTTATCAGTCTAATAACAAAGCTTCTTGAACTTTCCAAAGTTAATGGTTATCTTCACTTATTGACCAAACAAGCCTATTAGGTTTTATTTGACGTAATTCGGGATTTACTTTAACTAGATTTGCCACAATGGCAATTGCATTGCAGCCCCACTAAGCTGTAAAACTGCAAAAAACTGCAATGATATTATATTTGTGGGAGGGAGAGATGAAAAAGGGATGATATATATATATATATATATATATATATATATACATACGTGTCTGAAGACAGATTTTACAATGGCGGCTTGACGATGAAACTCCTAGACAAGCTAGACTTTGATAGCATTAAAATAACGTTTCAATCCCCAATGTTAATACAATATGTGAACACAGGGAAACATAACAGATACACAACAAATAAATACATATAAATAAATATAGATATAGATATAGATATAGATATAGATATAGATATAGATATAGATATATATAGATATATAGATATATANTATATATATATATATATATATATATATACGTGTCTGAAGACAGATTTTACAATGGCGGCTTGACGATGAAACTGCTAGACAAGCTAGACTTTGATAGCATTAAAATAACGTTTCAATCCCCAATGTTAATACAATATGTGAACACAGGGAAACATAACAGATACACAAGAAATAAATACATATAAATAAATATAGATATAGATATAGATATAGATATATATAGATATATAGATATATAGATATATAGATATATAGATATATAGATATATAGATATCATCATCATCATATTCGGTTTAACGTCCGGTTTACATGCTAGCATGTGTTGGACGATACATATATATATATATATAAACCCTGTAATTAAAGGAGATATTAAATTGGCTTTTACCTCAATAATATCTCTAAACTTTAAAAAAACTGCTATGAAACTTTAACCCATTAAAAAAATTTTTATTCTGTTAAACTCAAGAAGTCAGCATAGTGTTTCTGCAGTGCTTGCGATACCTGTGTTTTGTTTGACCAACCATTTGTCCCGAAAATGATCCCGTTTAGGGATTTGGGTTAATTAACAGTGTTGATTAGGGACTATTGCTGTTATTTTTTTTGGGGGGGGGCGGGATGAAATTAAGCTATGACATTTTTAGATTAGTCAAAATTTCTTGCTGGTTTAAAATTGACACTAATGAAACACCACCATTGTAAGACTAGGCTGGTATCTGTTTAAAAATTTAAAAATTCTGGTACTAGAAGAATGAAGTGGTTTTAGACTGAAAACCTAATGACATCAAATAAAAGAAAATAAAAAATAGCAAGACCATTAAATGTTATCAGTCATATTCCTTAAAGAGATCCTAATTTGAAATGATCCCTTGGTTGCAACACTTCTATGAAAACTTGTAGTCTTCTTTTAATCCCTCGTCAACTTCATAAAATGTTTACAGTAACATGTTTTATTTCTCACTTGGTATACTCAGATTGGTTGCTATCTATTAATGTGTCATTAGGCTCACCATTATTTATATTTCTAACTGTTTTACTTGTTTGTTTGGCTTTATTTAATAGCAGAACTCAAAACTTTAATAGCTCACAATATTTATCAAAGGTGGGAATCATACACAAATTGAGTTCAATTGGAAAAACGTACATTCTTCTTTTCTTTTCTTTTCTTTTCTTTCCCATTGCATCTAAATTGAATTGACAAATTTTGACTATCCACTTGGAGTGATTAGCATACTTTTTAGTCCTTTATTTTTCCTCCTTTAAAAGAGAGACAAAACGTTTAGCATTTTTCGAGAGTGTTTCAACAAGACAGGGCTTACTATGTTTGATCTTACCGATAAGATTAACTAGTTTTTATAGAGAGATGCAAAAGGAATTTTCAAAAAATACCATTTAGTGAAACACTCCAACTAATTTTCGATGAACTTTGACTCAAAATGGCAATAAAAGACAAAATAAAAGTAAATTAAATATGATGTATTAACACGCTGTAAGAGGAGTATGTAAATTGAAAAGGGAATTCATAGATGTGAGACATGCCACACCTTAGATATGTCGTCATAGGTCCCAAAAGTGGAGTGTTTCATATTACATTCTTTACGTGACAGGACCTCAGTTATGACCGCAAGGTTCACAATACACTCTGTTTTGCCTTACGTTTCAATTTTTCGTCTTGAATAGGACCACAAGAGTGAAGGTTGAAATATCATGGAGAGTGAATCGTGGTTGATAGTAATTGTACCTTATTTTAGCAAATAAGGGCCACTCTCCAATAAACGCTGCCACCTGATAAGCGCCGCAGCAAAGAAGCAGTGCTTATTTAAAATGTTAATAGAATCTGACCTTACATAGGGTAGGGTCTATAGTTGGAAATCGAAAACAGAATTTGAGTATTAAAGGTAGTCATGAGCTACAACTGAGAATACAATACCATCGTAATCTTTGTAAAATATAAGATCTGTTGCTTTACGTTGTCTTTTAAAGTATTTTTAACTACAACTAAGGTGAGCATTTTTAGTTGTTGTTGAGATGTTCGTCCAATCTTATTGCCATACGTTTAGTTTCAGTGATGTCGACCAATTTCGCAGAGAAAACCTGCCCAATTTCACGTTTCCGCTTTTCTCTAATTTGGCATATAAAGGTTGTTTACCAAATTTAACGAAAAAAATATAACAAGAAAGAAAGTTCCATAGGAACAATACCAAGGAGTAACTCTTACCGTTCTTCAGGTGGTTCTTCCCGTTTTTCAGGTCAAACTTTGGGTTTCTCATTCAGTACTGAAGTCCAAACCATTTCATAGGCCTGACATGAACGGATGTGTTGTTTCGAAATCAATTTGATGCAAAGTTTAAGGTCTTCTACTTTGTTTCTTCTAGCCATTTTCTGATACGCTGCAACTAATAAGATTTTTCATTAACAGTCATACGACATTTCGAACGTTTTTATACGTTGTACATTTCATGATAATACAACATTTAGAATGCTTTCTGGACTTTTTAATTGAAGTTTTTAATTGTATGACCCTGTGAGGATAGAGTCTTTTAGAAAACCCAGAAAGAAATTGTGGGGATTTACATTAGAAAATGGGAACATGAAAGGTACTTCCCATCAGCGAGAGAAGGTAAAGCCTCTCACCTTTGAATTAAAATTAGCAGACATTAGTTATAGGAATTTGTAGAGTAATCAGGCCACATCAAGAAATTACGGTGTTGACGAAAGAAGTATTTGAGAAAGGAAAGGAAAGGTTGCATAATTTCCCAATGCTCGAGTCAAAAAAGGTGCCTTGTAAAAAAATAAAGACTAGAAGGCCGAGGGAAAAGTGCTTACTGATGAAGACACCGAGTAACATTTTTAGAACTGCTTTCATGTTACACGAAATAACAGACCCAGAGGTTCAAGAAAAGTTACAGTAAGGAAAGCTAAAGGTTTATACGATGAAACCATTGGCAATGACGAGTATTGAAAATTAACATTTTGCTGCTTCTAAAGCTTGGATGGGAAAATTTATGAAAACAAATGTTTTGTACGAGCAAATATGGCCCGTAATTGTACATCACAGTTAATAAATAGGCTTGTTGCTTGTGTTAGAATTACAGCGGTTAGCTTAGCAAAATAAATACGCTCCTGAGACAATAATTTCGATGAATGAGACAGCAGTGTGGACCATGGTATCATCAACAACAATCGACGGCACTGCAAAGAAAGAAATTTATTTAAAGACTTACCAGCAATGAGAAAGTTGATTCTTCCGATGCCTGAGTGATAATGCAGATGGCACCAAACTCAAACCGTGTGTGGCATCCAGAGTGGCAATCACATTGTATCATAGACTCTCCATCAAATAAAATACATGGGTGAATGAAGATATTACAATTAGATATCACAATTAGGTATGATATTACAATGAGGTACGACTGTCCTGGCAAGGTTTTCATTTATTCGTCGCTTGTTGGCATAGGATTTCTGCCAAAGTCAATCAATTGACACTTTTAAAAAGGTTATTTAACATAACAAAGTGGATTCTGTAGTTATTATAGGAGGTTACACAAAGTACTGGCAGGCTCCTGATGTATCATGAAACTAGCCGTTCAAGGCAGTCTTAATGGAGCTTTATATTGCATGCTTAAGTGGTAAAACTCGGCAGTAAACTGCAGCTGTCAACATTAAAGCACCAACTAGCAAGACAATTGTCGAATGGGTACTTGGATCTTGGTCAGAGCTCTTAAGAGATGTTATACTAAAATCTTTTAATGTATGTGGGCTAAATCTGCCTACGTATGGCGAGCAAGGTAATTAGCAGAATCTTGATCAACAAGGTACAGTAAGGAGTGGATTTATCTCTCAAGACCAGATATTCATCTTTTGGAATATCTTGGAGCAAGTCAACGAATGGAATGCTGCATTGTATGAACACTTGGTCGACTTCAAAAAGGCCTTTGATTCCATCTACAGAGACAGTCTTTGCATCATCATGGGTCGATTTGGAATCCCCACGAAACTGGTCCAGATGGTCAAGACCCTTTATGAGGATTTTCAGTGCTTACCCATTTATGAAAGTGAAACAACAGAGTGGTTTCCATTGATGACCGGGGTGAAACAGGGCTGCTGCATATCAGGATTCCTTTTTCTGCTTGTGATTGACTGGGTAATGCGGAGAACAACAGATGGTAAGAGAACTGGAATCAGATGGGCCGTTACAATAATACTGGAGGACCTTGATTTTGCTGGTGACCTTGCTCGTCTTTCATGTGCCATGAACCATCGACAACTTGAAGAAAACGCTTCTGAAGCGGGACAACAGTGGAAATAGCTGTTCAAACCTTATATGCCTCCGGTACAGAACGATTTAAATTTTAAATCTTAAATCAAACTTATTTTTATGGGCTAAATAAAACCCCTGTATATGTATACATCAAGTAAAAAAAAGACATTAAAACATAAGGCTAGAGTAGTACCAAAACAGAATAATAAGTTTTTAAAGTATTAAATGTAAAACAATTCTATTGATATCACCATAGAATATGTTCCCTTTAAAATTGAATGATGTGTCCAAGAGGGAAGAGTAATTTAATCATACCCTTATTAACCGTTATACCAAGACGCTCAGGATGGTAAAATATGTTCCATGGTACGCACACATGAATAATACTCAGTTGTATGGCAATCTTCCAAAACTTTCAAGTAAAGTCAGGCAAAGAAAGACCCGCCTTTTTGGTCGTTGTATCAGACACTCAGAGGAGGTAGAAAGATAGCAGCTTGACAGGCCGAATTAGTACCTATGTACCCAGTGAAAGTAATATAGAAAGTAGAAAAGATAAAGCGATCGGAAATGGTAGGCATCAAGCTAATTTTTCATGCTCATCTATGACACCACATCGTTAAGGTGAAATTAGAAGTTTACGTGTCCATAGTCATGCCACCGCTCTCATCTTAGTAGGGCGACAAGGATGGCAAAAGTACATTATGTCATAACACTGCCAGGCCCTTATGGCCAAGAATATGCTGATGGTCGTAGAAAACATAATGATGCAATGTAACAAAAATATATTTGTAAGTAGATAAATAGAGAGCGATTTTGTTATAAGGGGAGTTTTTTGTAGAGGATTTGAATTTAGACGGAAAGATGTATTTCGTGTTTGGACACACAATTTAACCTCCATTTAACCTGTTGTCATTTAAGTGGAAAAGAAATTTTAACAGTGGACGAGGAATTGCTGTGCAATTCAGAGCGTTTTTTTCCATTTAATAGATTTTCCTCCAATGACAGTGGATCTGACCTAATCAGCTTTGCTTTCAACAAGCAATTTGATTTCAATGGAGACAACAGCGCTAAAGACTACTTAATGTCTTCGACGTGTTCCGAGCGACAAAGAAAAATTGAATCCCTCTTCCCCCCACGTTATTTGAAGGGGAACATCATGAGGATAATTTGCGTGGAGTATGATGTGGAAAAAGGGACGTACTCACAGCTGTGCAAGTTGCTACGGAAGAGATTTGAACAAATGGGTCTTAAGCTAAGACAATGTGTGGACTCCAAAGTACGTTGATGAATGGTTTAAAACTTGATCTTGATGAGGTCCCAGTTGTTTTTCGTGAACAGATAATGCACACATTATTTTCACATGGATTTTCTGATGAACTTCAGTGAGCACCTTTATTATGAGTTGGCGGGCTAGTTAGCAAAGTAAGAAAATTGTTATTCAAAACCCACTCTTGTAGAGGTTAAGTATTCTTTATGTCGAAAACCAAACTCGGGACACCAATTAAAGGTGACATGGAGTGTTTTCATATTGTAAAGTAGGTCAGGTAGCCAAATTAGTCTAGTGTGATTCTCGCAATGGCACCTGTAACGAATGCAAGAAGATGGGGCATTTTGGAGGGAGTAAGTAAGAGATCTAACGACCAGAGTGCCCTCAGACCAAACTGCAGAAAAATATCCTTACGTGTTCGTTTTATCTGATTAGGATTATAATCAAGGTATCATGCTAAATATATAAATTAATGGTGTCTCCTGCCATATCTTTTCAGATTCTTGATCTAGTGGATGCCTTGTTAGTAGCGGTTTCCTTAGAAGATTGTAAGATTGAAAATACGACCAAGATAAAGATGAACAATGCATACTCGGGCTACGATCTCGAGACAATTTTAAAGGGCGCGGTATTTGGGCATTCAAGAAGGTACGTTTCTCGCTGTTGGTTTCAAAGGGCAGTAATCTTTGAAATCCTTCAATGGGAGTAGATGAAGTGAGTCAAGATACAGTGGTCTTCAGTCATATGGTTTTATCATCGCTACCTTACTTGTTTTTATGAATCACTTAATCACCTGGCCGACTTCGTTTTCTTGGCAAATTCTCGAGGTTGACGGCAGACTAATGAAGAAATGAAGAACTGGACTCCTTATCACCATCATCCGAATAACGTTATTTTTATTATTTTTTTGAGACTACATTTTATTAGTTTCAAAAGGCATAACAAAAAATTAGAAACTTGAATTGGTCTTGGGACAAATGATTTGATATATGTATATGATATGTATATGACACATAACGGTTTACTAATAAAATGTGCTAGCTATTCAATCATTTTGTGAAAACAAGGCATCAAGTGCCCATTGAATAAGCTATCTTTTAAATGCTTGTTTTACGTACTCCCATACGGCTTGACCTGGCTCATTTCAATTTTTAAAGACCTGTCCTATTAGTGTCTACTTTTACCAAAAACTACAAATGGCTACCTGATTTTAAGAACAAAATTTAGTGGTGTAGAGGTGAGTCAGGTACCAGACTGCAATGTGTGCCATCACAAATCCATAAAATTAGAGACCATTTCGTTCGGAAGGAAAGCCGACTAAACATTCTGTTTACAAAGACAGACAAAGAGGTTTCTCTCCACCAAATGTTTGAAAGCTGTTCTATTCTGAGCAGTTTCCATTGCACTAAACACAAAATCTGCCCAGCATTTAATATGGTTAAGGCAATACTCTTAAGGTCATCATCCTTCTTTTGCCAAGGGCAATATTGAACATTATCGCAAGGACAAAATGTGCCTCGTTTCCGTAACATGTGAACTGACCGAATCATTTAACTTTTTCGTGTAAAATAATTAAAGAAAGTAGTGGATTCACATGGGGTTGGAAAAAATAAAATGATACTTCTTAAACAGCTTTCTCAGAAAGTTAACACCGAGAAATGGTTTTGGTCTTGATTAGAATACGTACTGACCCTTTTCTTTCCGGTCAAGACTTAAACAAATTTACAAATGCTGAAAGCCCTAATTTACACTCCTTTCGGAAAAGAGGCTGTAAATAAGAATAAACATAAAATAGTTTCTGTGGCTATACTTGTATGTATACAAAGTAATAACTATGGATAACAATAGAAATTCCGTTTATTTTCATAAAACTAATAAATTAATTTCCAACTACTCTGTACAAAGGCATACTAAGTGTACCTACATTAGATATACCGTATATCCTGGGTAAATTTTTGGAGTGATAAACCAAGACTCCATAGAGACGATTATAGATTTACATAAATTGCATCCTGAGGAACGCCCCATTTGTATAATTTTTAGTTAAGGGAAAACATGATTGCACATTTATGTAAGTAACTGGGTGTCTAAAGAAAAATCCTACAACTTAAAATAATTTAAACTTCCTTTACATCATTTACACCTAGCCTGGAAAGCAAAACGAGAGAACAAGGATATACTTTGTGAAATGGTTTATCACAATTTCAGGATTTCATATTTTGCTATTTTGCATCGTAGGAGGGAATTATCAAAATAGATTACCTCGAGAATACTGTACTGAAAACCCCAAGTGTTTAATAGCAGTCCAAAACCGGGAATCACCTTTGAACTTAAAATGGATCTGCTAAAATAGCCATTGACAGTTCAACGACCTTTAATACATAAAATATTTATATATCATACACATACATATATCAATGAACTGTTGCTTTGATACACTGGTACTTAACTAAACTTCTTAAATTAAACGGCATTTATCACCCAATATTTGGATAATAAATAGCCCCAAAATGAGATCGTGTTTACAGTTAACTTAAAACTGGACCAGGCACTTGTATTACCAAATGTATGTACGGTGCTTGATAATACGGGAAAATCAACTGACAACGTGATCAGATAACGTCTGGGGCTCTGTCAGTGATCAAGTTAAGGACACCCGGGGTACTCGTCCTTGTTTTTAAATTCACTAAAAAATCTGAGGCTTTTTGGCCCATATTCAGAGATTCTAAAAAAGGGTTCTTTATAGAAAAATCGTCCGAGGGAACTAATTCTCGCTTACAGAATATAACTTTGTAGAAGACACTTGCACTTGAAAAGAGTTATTATTAAAAGTTAAAGCCATGGAATGGGAGTGAAAATAACTACATTTAAATGTACAATGTTAGTGAAAGGGTGCTTTTACCAAGTTTTCTGTATTAGAATAAGGGCCACTATTTATATGAGTGAAGCCACCGGACAGGGGCAGCTCTGTTTAATTGCAGGGTACCGATTCTTTCAGCAAATCTCAAACTTTTAAAAGTGAAACAAATAAAGAGTCAGCCCAGTTTTTACTCACTTTCCCTGAGCTTGATCCTGCTTCACGCTTAAATCAATATGAACATCACGGGCGATATTTGATCGTTGATGTTATAAAATGTCTTGCACAAAGTAGTTGTCATACTGGCTGAATTGCTGGTTTTAGTTCTCTTCCTTAGACTGGCTTGACTTCAAAGCAATTTCTTCCAAAAGCTTTAAACGTCATCAGTTCATATGCCCAATTTGGCGAACCCAACCCTACCCCGCAAAAAAGATATTTATTTGCCCAAAACAGTCAAGCCAAATGACTTTCTGCAGAAAATAGAATGATAAGCTCAGCTTGTGTCTTATTTGTACTCCAAGCCAGCCTTAGCTGTTTCTCAACAACGGAAATGACACTTTACTTCCGTTACTTGACCTTTTCACAGCAACCCAAGCTTTTAGAGGATAATAGTAGTACCATATAATATCAAATCGAAAATGTTTAGCATAAAATGATAGTTATTGTTACAGAACATTTCATAAATACAAAATTCGCCTGCATAACAAATTTTTACATAAGTTTGTCTTACGATTACTAGTTGGTCAATGTCAATGGTCAAACAAAACAAAAGAGGAAAAAATGTGAGCTGCCTACGGTAAAATTTATATATTAGTCTTTTGAACTTGGAAGAGATAGTACAGAGCGTTCGCTTATATGAAAACAATTCATGTTTTTCATTTCAATTTGACAGTAACAGTGTGTTATTCCTTTATCATTCAGGTAATTACAACTATCTTGTCCTTTACGCACATATTCCGCCAGGAGTGACATTTTTGTTAACACTTTATTTGGAAAGTTAAGGTTACCATGAAATTATACCCTAAAATTAGAAACTAAAGCGTTTACTGAATTTAGCTCTATTAACTTGACGCGTGACTAATTTAAAGGGCACTGAGAACTATGGTAAAAAAAACACGAGTTCAAAAAGATATATTACATGTAACATGGAAAGAAATAATATGATACAATATCATTCAAACAGATAAAATGGTTAGCTTGTGAAAAAACGGCTGACAGTAAAGGGGCGGTCTTCAAATGATGCAAAATTAAATGCTGTGTGTTGAATAAGATATGCTTTAATATCAGGTATTATAAGCAGGTAAGCAGGTAGGTAGGTAGATAGGTAGGTAAGTAGGTAGACAGGTAGGTGGGTAGGTAGGTGAGTGGATAGGTAGGTAGGTAGGTATAGGTAGGTAGGTAGGTAGGCAGGTAGGTAGGTAGGTAGGTAGGTAGGCAGGTAGGTAGGTAGGTAGGTAGTGTGCGGTACATGAAATCAGTTGCTGATAACGGGGATGATACCAGAAGAGGAAGGGAAAGATGGGGATATGCATACTCTGCTATAGTATTCTCTGGAAAATACCTGTGCCCGATTTAGCCACATAAGATTAACTATGCCATTACAATAGAGTGCACTCAGTGATTGCCTATACTCAAACAAACGCTTACTATTCAGAATTTCATGAAAAATGCCCTTACATCGTAGTCCATCTCCATTGGTGAAGAACCGGTTATCATTGTCATAACAGACAAACACACTATTTTGTCAAACATGTCAATCTTGCATTTGAAACCTTAATGCCAACATGACGTGCAAATAATGGCATGCGAATTTAGCAATGACTAGCAATACAAACCACTACAGTTTGCTAAAACGAGTTTAATTCCAGACTAAATGCTAACCGCGTTCGAGTTTACAAGATTTTGTGCTAGAATTTAGAACTTAAATTTTCGTTTTGCTTCAAACGAGTCTGTTGTCAACTGTTTTTTGCTGTAATTTCAATCCGGACTATAATTTTTTCCTGGAGTCAAGTCGAACCCTTACAAATATGGTTTTACGTTTGCTTTTAAGAATACCTTCGGGGTGATGATAAAGCGAAACTTTTATTAATACTTTAGAAAACCAAAACCCCTTGACATTCTCTTGGTGCCTTCCTAGTATTTTTAACAGATCAAGTACTGATTTGAAAGAAATATTAATTGTAACGCTTTGGGAGATGTTTCTGCCTTTTCAAAACGCTCTGGACATGAATTCGAAATATTCTGACAAGTAACACTAAGCTTAGTGAACTACAACTACAACTTAAAAGTAGATTAACAGTATTTAGATAAAACAAGTTTATTAAACTCATTCCACACAATACTACTCTTTGGGATTTTTATCTCCTGAATAACAGTTTCAATCAAAATTTGTTAAAATGTCCCTCAGAAAACTTCAAATTATTAATATGATTTATATCATTGATCAAAATCAATTGCAGTTGTTCCGGCTGTTGAAGGTATAGTTATACACTTGGCTATTACTGTGAAAAGTGTGTGTGTATTAAAATTAGTTGCAGTTGTTAAGTTCTTACAAAAAAACAACAAACACTGAAAGTCGTCATTCGGAAAGATATGACTGCAGCCTGACAAACAAGCGTGGCTTCTGCATAAATTTTCTTAAATATTCTCCATACTGATTACGACTCGATTCAAAGGCTTAGGTTTATTACAATCTGAATGAGGATTACATATTTTAGTATTCTTGGCCTGAACACAAAGCACATTTGGTAAGAAAGTTAATTTCATAGGTCTTGGGATAGGTCAGGATATGCCCTTTTGTTTTCTGTAATGCCGTACAGCGGGTATTTCTGCTACGCAGGGCACCTTTTGGGACTGTTACATATGATTTATAAATCAAGGAAGACTAGCTTCGAAACAGGATTCCACTGAGAAGTAGCACCACAATGACACACAACTCGGGGAAATTCGTAAATGTTGTGGTATTAACAATCACGTTCATCTTTTCTTAGAAACAATGCTCGTAACGTACAGGCACAAGTTTACGACCTCGTCAAACAAAATTGTCATATACTGGATATTTAAAAAAAGGTAATAAGATAATGACTCTTAATCAAGGTGCCAGCAGCAGACTGTATGCATTTCTACCCTGCAAATTTCTCTTATAATTTATAACTTATGAAAATTTTAAAAAAAATGTCTAGCTCTACATCATGTTAGCTACTGTGAATACAATCGACTTGGTACACTGTCAGGGTGTCTGCTACTCTTTCTCTTTGCGTAATAAATACGGAGGTCATTCCATGCCACGACGAATGTCAATTGTTTGGTACAGAAACTCCAAAAGTCTCCATGATCCAACATATCAACTATGGCAAAACCAAACTGACAAAACTATACCAATTACCATAAAAAACTGTTTTCGAAAAAGCCTCGAAACTAGGTGTGTTTTGAATTTTGTAGAAATATCTTATGCAGTCAATCTTAATATACTTGTTTTCACTTCAACAATCACCATTACGTCAAGTTGTTTAATCACCTCATATAACCTGTTGTTTAATGTTGCAATGTGTCAAGACCTGGACGATGGCTAGAAATCCAATACCTACACAAAATTGACGGTATCTTGGGTGGCATTCGGGGTTCTACATTTAATCTTTACACTTCTACTAGTAAATGAAAATTTTCTTGCTAAATATTCTTATCGTTATTATCATTACTAATACTATTATCATTAATAGGTATTTCTTAACAATAACACTTACTTAAGTCTACGGCTCTCAGAACTTTCACACCAACCAATACATTCTGGTGTACGTACTGCAATATGTTGTGGCAATTATTCGAGACTACGTTTCCTAAGAGTTACCTTTTCACAGTAAAAATTTAGCTTAAAATTTTCCTTTTAAGCCTGTTACATGATCCTACAACACCAACTGTTAAGCATCGACTGACACAATCACCGGTACGTTTTATACAATTAGCACGGGCGAGGACAGTTTATTGCGCCTTTACCGAATACCGAGCGAGAAATAAACCATGTCGCTTCTAATAACAAGCAAATCAAGGCATATCAAGTCCTTCGTATAAACTGAACTTCAGTACGTACGGTCTCTGAACTCATTTACCCAGCAGCAATAAAGTACAATACAGAACCAAATGTCCACCTGTGTATAATTAACATTTTAACAGTTTTTAATTTTATTGGACATATATAAACTGTTGCTTTTTTCTATGAAAGCTTTACTCCTAATTATTTCATCCTCCTTCACCAAATATTTGTTGGATTTTCGTCAAGTTCAGAATGTCTTGAGTTTGGACCACACAGCTAAAGAATCTTTGCTTGAAGGAATTTTCTGTAAAAAAATTACTACTGAAGCTAAAAGAAATATTAACATTTCAGGCATTAAACGAAATGCAGTTGTCATGTTGCCCCTTTTCTCTCTAATATTGTTATTTCTAGAGCGATAAGGCGCATTCTTGGTGGTACACGTTTAAATTATGACTCAATACTTGATTTCCTTTCACTGTACAACCTTGAAGAGCTACACATGAATACTGTGCAGGTCATTTGCTAAAGTACCCATAACTACAGAACTTCAAAAGGAAGGGCCCCGTGGCATCTTGGTGATGTCTGCTTTTCCGCGATTGTGGGGCTGCCTATTTCAAGATTTGGTCTCGGCAAATAACGGAACAAATTATTTTTAATTCCCATTTTATCTGCAACCACAACCAAGGGCTACCATATTTTTATATTTCTTTAATGTCATTTGATGATGTTCATTGAAAAACAAAATTGTAACATCCCCCAAAGAGGTGGGTACACAACACGGGGGTGGTACGAGACTAGGATGAAAGCTGTTCACTTGATTCTGTATAACTGCATGGTTTGTTGTATTGAGGTATGGATTAAGTGGTTTGGGGCAAAGGCCACCACAGTAATATACATCAAAACCTGCAGGTGCAACAATGTACTCATCCCAACCCAGCATGCCAAAGTTTAAATACAATGGCCGTCGTCTACAAGTCTCCTGCTTGCCAATTTGATGGAGTTTATAACCTCGACTTTCCCCTCCCGGTAGTTCCGGCCTGGGAATCACATAGCGTCGAACACGTTGTGCATTGTGCGATGCTGAAGTGTTTTTCCTTTTTCCGGGACCACTGTCATAATGCAACAGTAAAAATGGGTTAAACGTTTTATTCCCTGAAGGCTGTTCTTCACCACGATTTCGGTGCTCATCAATCGTATCTGTTAAGAGAATATGATTTCTGTACAGTTCTACTGTAAAACCCAAAAAGCATTCCCCTTTTTTCATTGATCTGCGCATTAACTTTGTGACAGGAAACACTTCCCAATTTGATGATCGTAAATCAACCGTACGAGACGACAAGACACCCATATATTTTCGTTTCCTTTTATTACAAATACGATCGGACTTCCATCTTGAAATTATTTTCATAGTTCCTTGAACGGACGATGGAGTGTTTTGGGCATTCTTAACTGAAGCGTGTTTGTACACATGAAACTCTGCTTTCCGAATAGTTTCCTGGTGTGGAAGCTGTGATACATTGACTGTAATCAACGATTCAATTCCACGTGAATAGTTAAACGACTCCTTCGTTGCTGAAACATGGAAAAACAAGGCAAAGATCAGTAATAACGTATGATTTGGAAATAATGTTCTTCCCAAATAATGTTTAACTGGGATTGGAGAAAATCAATACGATTATATTCTACAATACAATTTATACTCTTGATAAACCTTTAAACAATTAGATATGAAAAATAATTTTATAATAAAGTTTATTACAACGAGCATATTGTAATATATTATAATAAATAATATAACATGATATAATATAATATAATATATTATATAACATGATATAATATAATATAATATATTATATAACATAATATGATATAATATAATATTACAATACATTATATTATTATCATATTATATTGTTATATTATATCATATTATATTATATTATATTATATTATAATAATATAATATAATATAATAAAATAATAATATAATATAATATAATATAATATAATATAATATAATAAAATAAAATAGAATACAAAGCAATGCAATAGTCTAATAAAATATTGTCATTCTACCTGTACTTAGTAAAAGGTGACGAAAACTCATCTCGTCACCCGTAATACCTTTATTTCTTTCCGTTATGGTTATATATGTGGTTGACTGTCATTGTTTTCCCAAGCGGGCAGATTATACGTAAATATTCTCGGTTCTCCTTTAGCCTGAATGGCAGTACAAGACTTTGAATCTAGTTGAAATTGGTGATTAGGTCATCATACAACAGTGTCTAAATCTGTACAAATGTTGGTATGTGTACAAATCAAGCAAATTTACATCCTTGGTACAACTGAATAAATCCATTTTGAGGAAATAAATTGGACGATTTACATATGAAAATTTCCCCCTCCAATTTTGAGACAAAATATTTAAAAATGTTTTTGAACATCGTTGCTTACCTACTCTTGAAAATGTACATGTTGGCATCAGTAGTAATTCTTATTTGGTCTTATAGTTGAGATGTCTTTCAAGGAATAAGTACCACCAAATAAGCTTCTAGAAAGACCTGATTTCGGTATCGCTGTCTTATGTTGTATACACGTCAATGTTCTAAAACATTTTTAGTTTAAGAATGGTAACATGATAACATTGTACTGGTAATACAAATAGGGAATCTGGGGGCCATTTTCCATATATACCATTAATAAAGTAATAACCCTTCACAGTCCAAAATTAGTACAGTCAACATCGATGCACGTTATTCTAGTCGTATATGTGATATTCCGTTGGTCAACAACAATACAAAATTCACGTTTCAATGGTTATACAATTTGACGTGTAAGCCGCAAAATCTGGAACAAAGTAACTTCTGTCTTAAATATACTGTAGTAAATACATTGAAGTATTTTGTATGAATTTTAACCGGTGGCACCAAAGAGCATCACCAAAAGCAGTGGCGACAAAGCTCGCCGCTGCGCCCAAGATTATCTGGTCCGTAATGTCTGTTAGGTCTAAGTCCTTCACCTCTAAAACACCTAACCAGTTAATCTTCAGTGAAATCTCTCAGGCCAAAAATAAAAAACAAAGCTGTTGTGACGGGACTGCCTGCCAGATCTCCAGCTACCGTATTCAGAGGCGGATTAGAGGAAACCCTGAAAACCCTCCTGGCTGCCTAAAAAAAGGGCTGTTCGTTTTAACACAAAAATATTAAGTACGAAACCGCTCAGAACGAAGCAATCTGACCGCCAAAATACGTCATCTTGTTCTCTAATGTCTGTTCTCTGATGATGTATATATTTGTTGTTTGTGATAAGATCTACAAGTATTAAGAGCAGTTTCTGTTGTGAATGTATTTACATGACAAGCCAGGTGATGATCTCTGATATATTGATTACTACTTTATACTCTTTTGTAAAGTATATGTAGCGTTTATTCGTAAAAGTACGCTCTATAAATAAAATGGAAGCCCCCCTTCACGAGCAAAAGATCCGCCCCTGGTATTTTCTCTACTAAACGCTGTTTTGTAATGAACGCCGCAGCACCAAAAGCGGCGTACATTCTTTTATTCATCATCAATACCAGAAAAGGGATCTTTGTTAATAGTAGCAAAGACAATTTAATCCATTCTTGCAAAGAAGGGACATGGTTCAAGTGGGGTTTTTTTTGTTTGAAGATCAGCTTTGGATGACACTGTTTAACCAATAAGGTTCTGCTGAAGAAGATGCAGGTGGAGGATTTTATCTTTTGGATAAAGGTAACAAAATGGATATTGATTAAAAATCAATCGCAACAGACAGATTTTCTTGTAGTTACTTTTTACAAATTGCAAAAAAAATGTTTGGCTTGATCGCGACGATTATTGGAGGAAATACGGCAGTGTGCTATTTTCAAACTCACGTGTCACTTTTATTTATAATTCATCGTCTATCAAAAGTGTTTGACAGGATTAAATGTACAATCAAGGTAGCAATCACTGGGGAAAAAATAAAATTGGTGAATTTGGTATAATTTTTTTACTCTACTCGTGATCTTTAAGACAGCAGAGACTTATGAAGGCTTTCTCACAGGTTTTGCGCGTCGAAAACAACATTAAGCTAATTACCAACAGGGGCATTTCTCACACTGCATGATTACATTACTTTAAAAGCTATGTTAATGTAATGACCTTCCATCAATTTAATGCGTGCAATATTATCTCAAGATATTAAGGACAAAGGTTAAGGAAAGGTGTGGCAACATGGAAATTTGTTAATCCTTGAAGTTGACACAATATCAATGAAAGCGACGGGTAATTGTTTGGTTCCACATTCCTTACTATTAGTCTTTCTGCATGTGCTGGGTCCAGTAAAAAAACTGTTCTCAGTCTTGCTTTTGCCATCAGGTAAGTAAATATAATTTAAACAACTCTGGCAAAACTAATACGTTCACGTTGGGGGCTCTGGTATGTAGGTATAAACGAAAATTAATCCGGTTACATTTCCTTCGCAATGACTTAAAAACGGCCTTTGAAAAGCATCTGGGTTTTCTTATCAAATAATTATCATAAAACATATGTAAGGTGACTTCTCTTTCATGGGTATGCGGGAAGTGGGAGGCGAACTATGAGTACACCTACTCTTCAAATAACGTTATTTCAGTCATACTTTACAAACATGGAGGGAAGGTGTCGAATGTTATGAACGTTTTGCGTACGTACTAAACACATGAGCCCCAAGAACACATTACGGCTGCTGTTGCCTTAAAATTCGTTCATTGATGAGTTTTTATCAATATCTAAATACAAGACGAAGTAACAATGAACTGGAAAGTTATTTCATATAGCAGTCGGCAATAAGAAAAACGCACTTGCTACTACTGTAATGCGAAAAAGCCCCTGGGCTTTGCTAAGAAATCCAGTATACAAAAACCTATACAATAATAACTAACGTATTTCAAAATAGATCACTGCTATGGGTCTTAAATTGTTAATGATAACAAAGTCCACAGTTACCAAACTTTTAACTTCCTGCAGTCTGCCTTGGTGTACAAGAACGTTGGGTAAATGAAACCTTCCCAATTTTTTTATTACATTTAAACTGTATGGAAAATTGCTCATGGCGGGGGAAGGGGGGTAACTGGATGACAAGAGGATTACTATTACTATCGGGCAAAATTAGGAAATAGTAAAATACGTACCATGCAAAACTTTAACAGTTTCCCCATAGTTATCTGTTACTTCATTATTAGTCCAAGAATTATAAAGCTTCCACACATATTCTGGCACCGGCAGATTCCGCCGTTTCCTTGGTCTTTTTTTTAATCCTAGAATATTGAGAAAATGCTTTTCTGCAAGCTGCAGCCGTTCTAGTGTAAACTGTGGCTCCTCGTCTTCGTTTGTCATCCCAGCGCTCTTGCCAGTGGTGGTGCCTTTGCCCTGCCCACAGAGGACCTCAGACAGGCTCAACAAAACGATGGGAAGCACAAAGATCCCCATCAGTATTAAAAATATTTTGTACTCTTACGTTGTTCAGACAAGATCCCTGATCTTTGTTTCCGTCTAAAATAGCAAGCAAAATGGTAAACTGTTACGGATCATCAAAGTGCATATTATTTTGTGATTTAGTGAATGTACTAATTTCAGACTAAGGGGCTTGCTGTTTAGGTTATAATTTAAGGAATTTGCTAGTACCTGGTTCTTTATTTGTCAGATACATTACTATACCAGTTTCAAACGAGGGTCTCCACCACAAAGCTCGAAGTTGTTGTACTGGTGAAAGTAAGTGAGAAACTTGGTGATAATAAAGTAATGAAAATTTTACTGGTATTATTAGAAGCAGGAAAATTTTTTAACTTCCTTTCTGGTTGGGTGGCTTCCCGCCACCTGGAGTCATGGAAAAGCTATACAGTCGTAATCACTCTAATCTACCTTATTTCATAACGAAAGGTTACAGTCCAAGTATTATCATATTGACTAGATGAAGGTAAAACCAGATACAAAACAAAAGAACTTTCTTTCTATACTTCCTTGCTAATTTAATCCCATAGGGGTTTTCGAACTACTTAGTACTAAATTTTTTTCCAAGTATGGGGAATAAATCGTAATTGTTAAAATTACTTTAAAAAATACACACGGGGGATTCCGAGATGGTTCCATTCCTTGTTTAAAAAGCCAGTCTTCTCTTTGTTTACCATTACTTTGTACTATCCATTCAGTTCTTAACAAAATATACCTCTAGTACTTCATAAGGAAACAATACGTAGATGGTCAAAAAGTTTTTTTTAAAAGTCAGCCTGGTGTGCGATTACTGATATTTTAAAGTTTATTTTCTTTCAGCTATAGGTTTGCAGCTAGTTAATAAGTTTCAAGCGAATAAACAAACTCAGCCATACGTCCTAAAAATCTATTGTTATAAAGGTCAATGCGATTGAATTTCAGAGAGCGAATGTTCAAAATTCAACCCTTTGTTGTTAACCCTGAAAAAGAATTCAGCTAAGTCATGTTGATCTGTAAGCAAGCAATAGCCACAATCACACACGGGAAGCAAACGTCCTGAGCTGGTTTATTTTCTTTTTATTATGTCCAGTAGATTTCAGTGCGAAAAACGTAGAATTACCAGGAAAGTTTAAAAACGGAGGGCTAATAAGGATTCTTTAAAAATGTGTAGTAATGGAATTAATGCCTTTATATTCATAGAAAATTTGACATATGGGGGACCACAGTAACTTAATGCTGCATATACCATCAACAGAAAAAATTTGGGGATTTAAACACTCTAAGTAATTATAACGCAAGCTACGTGCTAAAAATTATTCAATACACAAATTAACCTTTTCTTCAGCAGCTCACTCGACGTTTCAGCTTGGTGTTCCCTTCCTGATAACTCACAAAACCAACCAAGTGTGCAGGCAAGTTACTCTGTTATGTTGGCCCCCAAAAAGCAGAGGTTATATACAATCTAACTAACGATTACCTGCAAAATCAATTTCCTAAACCTTTTAAAAGGTCTTTGGCCTTCACCTAAACCTATATATAAATGGCGTAACGAGTAAAAATTAAACCCATCAGCTAATAACGCATTAAAATAATGCCAACTAAGGACAGGCTGACCTTCTGCTGTCTAAAACCGCACATTCAGTAATGGCTTAACTATTTTCAAGGCCTTCGACAATAAGCAAAACAAACTCCTTTCTTTGGAGAATGTGCTCAACGTCAACGTGACAAAAATCTGTAAACAAACTTGCATATTAAGGTATTAAGGCTACAAAAACCACAACGGAAGTTGGGGGGAGGAAACAGGTTGCTTGTAATATATTATCAATTAAACATACCTACGTTTTCAGCTGAAAACAAGGTCTCCGAGTTAAATGACCTCGGCTTCCCTTAAATATCATTTTTAATGACAATCTGGGCAAAATGACTCAACTCTGAAATCACTCCAATTTTCCTCTTGGCATTCCAAAGGCTTTACACTAATTGTATGAACAGGATGTGTCGTCGACTCTAAAACATTCATCGACAACAAAGAGCGCTTCTACGTGTTTCCTACACACGGGGAGTTTGACGCCATGCACAATAACGATGACAAACATTTTTGATGAGAAAATACGAGTCTTGAAGAGTGACAAGAAAAGGACTGTCTGAGTTTGTTATATCGTCTCTCAAAGCACACCTCCTGCTTTCAAGGGAATATCTGTCTGCAGTCAACTACCTCCAGACCTTCAGAAGAAAAACAAAACGTGAAACTCGACAACTTGAGATACTTGTGCATGGCGTGAGTCATGCTGATTATTCTTTTGCGTGATTCAACCGAAAACACAGCCGAATGAAAAAAGAGCAGAAATCCACATGATCAAATTCTTCACAACACGATCAGCTGCGTTGTACGTGTGCTATTCATAAATTTGGGAGTAGGGGATCGCAATTCAATAGCCATCTTGTCACTGTTAACCAATCGATTAGGTCCTGTCAGTGCAAAAGTCATCTGTACCATTTGTAAGGTTGCCAATCCGCTCTTTTTCAAGTGTCAAGAGTCTGTTAAATAGTGCTATCAATTCTTGATGCTGTGAAGTCTGAATAGGTTTAAACTGGATACTGTCCACAAGCACAGTTACCTTAAGCAAGCACTTAAAAATAAATGAAATTCTAAACCACATTTTAAACATAGCGAAGCAATTTACTGTCAAATCTAAAACGCGCTATTCCATACCTACTTGTAACCTAAAGTGCGAAACACTAAGTGGATATCTTTGCGCACATTTGGAGAACTTGGGTGGGCGTTTTCCTGGCAAAGCAATCCTACAATACTGGGATTGCCATTAAATTTGCTACAACAGAATAAATGTGTTTCCCGCCAACCCAATAAACGAGACCCTTCAAGAAGGAAACTGAAATAAGAAAAATAAATAACTACCTTTGTTTTGGTCATCAAGGATGGCAAACATTTTAAGTGAATATTGCTTTCAACAAAATACAGTACGAGGTATTCAAAAAGACGAGAGTGAATGCTGGAGTCCGAGACAACTGACATTGCAGCTTATTTCTTCCAAAAGCATTTCCCACGAAAATGCTTCTGTAGCATCAAATACCTGTATTTCCATCGCAACAGGGTAGTCCAGTAACGTTTTGTAGATTTCCACTCAGGTGAATGGGTCACCTGAAGTTAACATATATCTGTGTGCAAGTTCCAAACCTTGTGTACCAACTTATTTAACGTTTCACCAAAATCAGCCGACGGGGTTTCAAGAGTAAAAATCAAAACAGTGTGACGCCTCAGAATTCAGTCAGCAGATATCTCACATTCAGAGCGGGTGGGCTTTCCCTGTTGGTTTGGTCGTTTCAACAAAAGCAAAGGATCCTGAAATCTATCCTCAACTGAGTTCAGATTTGAAGTACAAGAAGAAAAGGTTGATGCCACGCTCACACTATTTTCCTTTAAAACACCCTACGACCAAAACCTAATCGTTATAAAAAACGTCGTGTAAGCACCCAATTTTCCAAATCTATCTGTACTTTAGGATTCGGTTATCATACGTTTCTGATAAGCAAAAGCAACCAAGTAATAAAACTGCAATGACCATGTCCACCTTTCAAAGTAACCCTCTTTCCACAGTTGCTCACTATTCAAAAAAAGTACGACATGACAAGGGAGGCGTTGAATTCCGACCACTCCTGTCAAAAAGTACATTTCGGGGAAACACAAGGCTAAATAAAGTACATAAGTACGTAATAATAGAATTAACCACAGAAACAAACATGAGTAAAACACGAAATGTAGATACTGATATTAAAAAAATTATGTTATAAAAAACCGTCAATGGTATAAACACACACACACACATATATATAATACATATATATATATACATGTATGTAAGTTTATAAGTATAAGGGGCGGCTTGGAGGCAAAATTTGTTGCTAATATATTACAAATAAAGAATTATACAGAAACCTATCCAAAGTTACCGATATCATTAGAGAACGCCGACCACGTCTCGCAGGTCATAGCTTCAAAAGTGCAGAACCTACAGCGCTCACTGTGCTGTGAATCCGGGCTATGGTAAAAGAAATGTCGGCCGATTTACACTAGACTATGCTACTCTGCTCCAGAAAGACTCAGGTTTTCCAATACCGGATGTCCAGAATTCGATGAAGAAAAGAGAGTCATGGAGAATGGTAATCATGAATTCGGGTGCGCCCGATTGATAATGATGATGATCGGGAAGAAAAATTTTCAGAAACTGGACCTCAAAGTTGTTGGCAGTGCCCATTTTGGTAAAAACGATTACCTCCTCTTTCTATTTATGCTTTACTGTCATCTGAGTTTTTTATCACTATACATATTCTCCATGTCAAGTACATCACAAACGATGTACTTGATATGGAGAATATGTATCACTTCGACTTGGCGCCCTTGACGATTTTTTAGAAAAAGCCTAAAAATATACATATTTCTCTAAGTATCTCTTCATGTCCGAGAAAAAGTACCAAAGACTCAGATATGCGATGTCTTCTGGAAACTGAAAAGCACGGTCGCTTGCCTTCTTTGAGGAGAAGGTGCTGTTTACGATTCAATTTTTCCAGTGAGAAGATAAAGGAAACACCACATCTAACTCCACCTGAATCGACATTATTCATCTCCATGAAGCGGTTTATTTCCCTCCTTGGTAAGTGAAAAGGCAGGACTATCAGCCAAGCTACTAACTTTGACGAATAAATAGCATGACATCATCATTCGCAGATTTAGCAACACGCAATGCATCACAAACAAAGGGAATTATGACGGAATTTGCAACTCTTTCTCTGCTTTCACTAATAACCACGCTCGTGCCCATACTTGAAAACAGCTGAAATTTTAATGGGAATGGCATACAAGTGGCTCCTTTTACAGAATCAGGCAGAGGAAATAGCACTCAGGTGCTAAAAGATGGTTACTGTGATTTCATAAAAAATTCTATACCACAGCAAGCAAAGATTGAAAAGGTCTGTTTTTGTGGAAGATAAACAATTCTTCAAGATCTCTTTTGTGATTAATTTGAAACAATTACTTTTAGGAAGAAACCTGCTAATAACGTATTACCATTTTTTGCAGTGCCCACCGCCTATGCGTGAGATGTCAAGGCACTTCGCCATAATGATGATGATAATGGTGATGCTGATAATGATGATGATGATGATGATGATGACGATGATGACGGTGATGGTGGTGGTTGAGGTTGTGGTTAGGACGAAAACATTTTTAGAGATTTGTCCCAAAGTTATTCCCAGTATCACGTGGAAATAAAACCTATTCAAAATTTTATAACAAATACGTTCCAACTCACAAATGCATATGTGTAAAATAGAAAGTTATGGGGTACCACTCAACAGTTAGAACCAGTGGACTCTTAAAAATGCAGTCGGTCGATGACTGCACAAGGTTACAACGGCAAAAGAAAATTCAAAAGAATTGCAGTGCTTCAGGCAGATCTAGAGTATGGACGTTTAGCTCACAAAAAGTCAATAAACTGACAAGAAAACAAAAAAGGTGTATTTTCGATTACAACATTCACTGTCACGTCTATGTCCTTCAGTCCATAAAAATGTGATTGTTCTAAATATTGTCTGAAAAAACTTGTTGCGTAATTCCGTACATTCTCTGAATATAAACAAGGATTGACTCAAAAAAATTTCAAATGATATAACTTGGAGACTTGCACAGTTTGTGACGGACAAAAATAGTAAATGAAGAGGCATACAAAAATCCCACGAAATCTCCCAAGTCTGCTATTTGCTACGCCAAAATTTAATGTAAAACTCCAAGTGGGAAATATTGCCACAGTATGATGTTTTGGAAAACTAGACATATCAAAAAAAATTTGCAATAAAGAAAAAATTAAGTCACAAAATCAAATGATAAGTTTACAATGCTGGTGTTTAAGAACAAATTATTACTTTAGGTTTTAAAATTATATTGTAGCATTTTTTCTAATTTCATCTTAACTTATTTCTATTTTAAGAATTTTTATTGCCATATTTGAAATCTGAAAGTAGAGTAAAAGGCAAATGTCAGTTATAGAAAGTTAAATAAATGGTTTGACAATTTTTATTACCAATAAATAGTACAATAACAGTCTTGCGGACAAAGTTGATATTATTGTCTCCTAAACAAGTGGTAAATCGGAAAACTACTTTCGATTGAGCCAAAACCCATCCATCCGGCTTTTACCAGAGAATATGCCTAGAATGTAACCTGACCTGATATGATAGTAAATCGGGAGGGCAACCTGTTTTACACCCCCTTTTCAAATAAATGAAACCTCTGTACCACAAACTCGGGTTCTCAATCTGACTCAATACATCGAAAACGGGTTTGCGAGAGGGGAGGTTACAGGAGCTGTGTTCATGGATCTCACTACAGCATGTGACACAGTTAATCACCACGAACTTATGCTTAAGGTCACCAAAATGATCTGAAACACCACCATGAAGATCGACAGGAAACGAAGCCGTTGGCGAAAGCAGAAGATGGCCTCCCCCAAGGCTCCGTACTCGCCCCTCTTCACTTTAACATCTATACGAATGACCAACCTTCGTTCAAAGACATCCACCGATTCATCTATGCAGATGATCTGTGTCTTGCGACTCAATCAAAAGACTCTAACACCATAGAACTAGACTCAACGCTGCACTAGAAATACTATCTCAGTACTACAGAGAATGATTTCTTAATTCTAACCTCGGGAAAACCCAAGTATGTGTTTTCCACTTAAATAACCACTAAGCCAGATGACCTTTGAGCATCACTTGGAAGGGGAAGAATTAGAATATACGGCGTTTCCTGTATATCTTGGATTTACATTGGACAGAGCTTTATCGTTCAAAGAACACACTACCAAGCCCAAGAACAAACTATCGACCAGGAACAACTTGCTCGCCCATCTTACAAACTCCTCCTGGAGTGCTGATCCTCACATACTGAGACAAACTGCAATGGCTGTTTCCTACAGTACAGCTGAGTACTGAGCAGGTGTCTGGACTACATCAGCAAACCCCCCAAAAGCCGACACTCAGCTCAACAGAGCGTACCGTATCATCACCAGCACGCTTAGAGCAACATCATTACCATCTCTCTACCAGTTGGCTGGAATTCCACTTCCCAGTTCATCAAGAAGTTATCACGAAAGTAGAGAGACAAACGTTCGACACCCCTTACATGGACATGTTCCTGTCCTACCTCGTCTCACTTCTTGTTGAAGCTTGGTCACCGTCACCGTTACCGTCACCGTTACCGTCACCGTTACCGTCACCGTCACCGATCTCGGAAGAATGTAGCCAACCAACTACCGTCTTGCTCGTTGGCATCAGCGAGTTTCTCCCGATTGGCACAGACTTAAGTCGTAGGGACTAGACACTCTTAACCGAGCCAGAACTAAAGCTGGGAAAACTGGTGACAACATGCTCCGGTTGGGTCTGAGACAGTGAGCAGAATGTCCTTGTGGTGATCCAAAATCAGTCGTTCGACCACATTCAACACCAGTTCCCACTTAGTCCAAGAATCCCCAACGAAGATCTTAAGGAGGCAAATAAAAATGCATGGCGATAACTCGAGACGTAGTGCGAAACGCTATGATGATAACTACTATAAAGCTGTCAAGTCATCAACGATCTCTACGGGATACTGGCCGACAAATAACGAATCAGTCTCTGACACCTTGGATGAATTTCACAAAGATTTTTTCTATGTCGACCTTTGATTGCATCTTCTGGTTTGTGAGTAAACACATCGCTATTAATGCCTAAACATTTTGTATCTGATTCACCATTGTTTTGCACTAGGTAAGATTATAGAAAGTGGTATGTTTTCCAAGCCATTCTTTACCAATGGAATCAGTTTACCGTGATGAATAATTTCCTATTGTGACGACAGTTCTCTGTTTTAAGATTCACGTTATTCGAGAGATTCTCAATTACTGCTATGGGGTTCAATCGTCTCATGTTGAATAATATTCCTGCTGCTCCGACTGGTAAACTAAGAATGGGGTTTATCAATCCCCGTCCTATTCTACATTTTTAATACCACCTGGGCGTCAACGCTGGAACTAATATCCTTTAGTAGAAATGTGTAGTTTAATGTATGTAAGCTCAGTACTTTATGAATGCTTCACTAATCGTGGGCCCTATCTGATCTCTGAGAGAAACTGTTTGGATATACTAGTAAAAAAACCAACGGCAACCAACAGAATAAATTACCACACATATGTCTTTATGTACGTATAATATATCAAGTGAAAACTACATTTGGGAATTTGGAAGGAACAGTTTGATGCGAGGTAAGACGGCTGTATGTTACATTTTGTTTACTGCTACGTTACTACAAAATATATCCATACTTTAGACCAGAAATATTGTCTTGTTTATACAGCGTGAAGGTCCCAAAATTTTGTGCATTTTCCGAAATGTAGTCAAGTGAATACTTGTAACTTTCCGAGTTCAGTAAACTATCTGGAAAATTATCAGACAAATCTTTTGCAGGCATTAACCGGTCAGAGTATTTTGACCTTAATGGAAGATGAAATGGATTTCCGCTAAATAAACGTTTCAATGACGTGGCAACGACGAGAGTGAAACCATTTTTATTAATCGACGAACAGGTTTTCTGTGTTTGTCGTAAAGTACAAAAGTACTGAGTGGTAAAAGTTTGCCGAAGCCATAGTTACTAAGATCAACCTTAACTACATTTTTTTACTGTTTTTGCAGTAAAATCGTATTGAAAATTGTTTGTCCATATAAAGGGTGACATAGCACCAGGCGGGAAAATTCAATCGTTCGGCAATGTGAACTGAATTGAAAATCCTAAAAAGCTTCGAGTGCTGGTGAGTCTTATATAATATAGAGATTTATATAAGTGGTAAACGAATAGGTTAATCGAAAGGAAAGCGTAATGCCTTTTAATTAAACCTGAAAAATTGATTGTAATTAGCTAACGTAATAGTTATTTTGGTGAATTTTCAGCAGTGTCAATATGATTAACAACTGTTGAATATTAATGTCGTGGTTGTGTACGTCTGTTAACATGTCTGTGAAATAATAATCTATTGGCCATGGTTGTATGCGAGGAAAAAAGTTACAAAATTTCAAGTTTAGTTTCAATTTCTCTAACGTTATGGGGATACGATCGCCTCAACCGCTCCACTTAATGTGACAGCCACAACAGGAATCACCACACTTGATGTTTTGTCACGGAAATTTCAATAAATTTACGCTTGGTTTGGCTTTCAGTTTGTTTTATATCAAAGTCGACGATTTTGCATGCGATATTCGTTTACTCTTTCCATATCTATCCCCTGGCCTGAGAGAGACATCCCTTTTAGTTATTTCGGGCCAACTGTCCGATTTCATAGCATCCTTTAAATGGCTTTTTCGCTAACAAACAAATCCCTACAGTTTCCGGTCTGCTAGTTTCTTTTGCTGGTGACAGAATGTCGGCTGAATGCCAATTACAAAACGAAACTGTTGCGTTTTTAAAAGCGGCATACATAAGTTCTATTAATTCTATTACGTTGAATGTATACCTCCGTGCTTTTTCTTTAGACTTTCTTCGATGATTATTTGGGAGATTGCGAAATTTCTGTTTCGGTTCCCGATTTCAAATTTAATGTGAAGCTCTCACATCTTTCTTGCGGTGCCTTGCATGTCTGATTTGATAAGGCTCGTGTGGACACAAAATGCCTGAGCTTTCAATCGGCATGGCTAAATATCGCGTACCTCTTTCTTGTTTATATCATTTCAGTGCAGAGTGTACTTCAGTTTTTCCCAAGAATGCTTTCAAATAACAAAAGCCATTAAAACTCATTTTATGCTTAATTCCATTCAGTGGCATTAATGTTGTGATGTTACTTTAACTCAGGAATGGGCAAATTTAAAGGAAGAGCCACATGCTCAAAAATAAGGCAGTTTGTCAGCTAGGTTGTCTGCAACCAATATAGCCTATTGTTGTAAATTATTTCATTAATGACCTCTGTGCATCAACCACAACTGCTACAAAATTTACTGAAACACATATTCCACGACCATACCCATCATCGTCATCATTTCATTAATGACCTCTGTGCATCAACCATAACTGCTACGAAATTTACTGAAACACATATTCCACGACCACACCCATCGTCACCATCATCATCATCATCATCATCATCATCATCATCATCATTGCACTAAACCAGATGTAAGCTACACTATTTAGTTTCAATGCAAAAAGGAAAAGTTTACAATGCTTGAATTTTTTCAATAGTTACATACGTCAACGAGCCATCTGGTCATGAAAATTTGCTAAGTTTTTATATATTCTGGGTACGTGTACAATGTCGATTGTAGTTTTGAGCTGTTAAACTCTATAGCTGAAAATTGTTTGGTCTCAAATGTATGTAGAACCAAGCAGAAAAAGTAGTTTCATAACTGTCTTTCTCATGTTGACAAAATTGCTTCATAAAAGTGACTTAAAACGTGCCAATGCTTTATGATTGGAATATGTCTTCCAGTGTAGAGTCATCCAGTGGATCAATCAACTCCACCTAAAGTGTGTGTGGTGCCTTTTAGAAGTTGGCAGTAAATGGTAATGGTAATGTAATGTTATTAAAGAAAGAAGCAAGTTTCTTAAAATCCGCAAAACGGCGATCAAAGTTGTTGTCAAATGCTGGTGAGCCTATCAGTTGACATATCCTATTTGCCACACCTACCTATGCAGGAGAGAATGTGTCAGTTCTTTTCCCATTCAGCAGCCGCAATCACAGTTCGAGCTTTACCTGAAATGTCATTATTGTTGAGTATAATTTATGAGTGGAAAATAATCTTCCATTAAGGTTTGGTGTTCGTTTATAGATAAAACTGCAAAAGCTAAATTAGACAACCATTTCCATTGTTTGAGTATTTCTGGTCTTTTCCTTTATTTTTAAAACTAAATAAGTTATGTTTACAGATGCCAGACATCAAACTCAACCAGTGTAAATTAGTATGATAAAAAACCCTTCATACCATATAAACGTTTTTCATGACAAACTGACAACGTCCAATCAAGTAACAACACACGCAAGAGTGCTAAATTAATCTGATCAATAACTGATTAACTAATCAGCTTGGAACTCTTGCGACCTTTGTCTCTCAGTTAACCCTTTCATAAAGGTCTCTTGTGATTTAATATTTTAACTTTGCCTTTCTGGCCAAAAAATATGCTGCGGAAAGTAGCACAGCAATGAAAACTAAATCTGGAGAAGTATGCTGTTTTATCGCGGTTCGGTCATCCAAATTTTCAAATAATCAAGAAATGATCCATAAATTTGTCAGGTGTTGCTACATACCTCACAGTATCATCATATTCAAATTGGTGTTGCGAAATGGTATCAACCGAAAAAGCGTAGAAGTGTACATTTTTCTGCTGGATAGACCTTGGTCACGTTTGTGGAAAACAGGTACCTCCTTCCAAAAATTACGTTTTTACTTTAGTCACAATTTTAAATAAAAAGTTCTTGCATAATGTGAACGGGGAGATTTTTGGTCAACATCTCCCTAAAACAGCATTTAAGCTTCAAAAATGCAAAAACTGTTTGGGGATGTCCTGATGACAATGTTTGAATACGGATGACCCCATATGTGGACGCGTCACCTCACTCTCACATCTTAGCCTTCTCTCCACTCTCAAATCTTACCATTCGCCTCACTGTCACACCGTAGCTTTTGCCTCTCTACCCTCTTACAGTCTCACAATTTCCGCCTATCAATTAATCCAAGGCAATGGTATTGATATATCTGGGTCAGAGTTACAGTCATGCAGAGTGCGTGCACAATCAAATTTCAGTTAGCAGTGTGCAGTGCTCGAGTTACAGCACTCAGCACTTGACCCCCAGGCGGTATTGCATTTTTCATAGGATATACATTAAATGGCTCGAAATGAGTAGGTCAAAGTCCCATCGCAGGTCAAATTTTGCCTACAGGCCGTATGCTGCCAGTGTCTGCTTCAACCAAATAGCATTTCAAAGTAATTTTTTATCCAAACAATTACGATCACACAGACGAATACTACCAGAGAATGGGCTTTTAATGTAACCTGACCTAATGTAACAAATGAGACGGGGTTAAATTGTCCTAATATCATCACAACATATTGGTTTGTTGCGTTGTCTGTTTTTTAACAACTCAGAGGCTCTATAGCGACTTACAACAAGACAAAGGCACGCACTTAAAATCAGTGCGAAACAACATGGCCAGCCTCTTAATAAGCCGGTAGACAACACCACTGTCTTTTGGAAGTTTCATTTTCAAACTTTTAAACTAGGCAAAAAGTCTCTGACATCCTTCTAAGGGATACAGTTTCCCAAATCTCAATTTTCTTAAGGTTTTTCTTAAGGCCAATTCATTTCCGGTCACACCCACCAGCGCTTTAGAGACTCATGTTACCACAGTTATCGTAAAGTTACTTTAACAATGTTTTGGTTATAACTTGCCGGCCAGAGTATTTTGACCAAACTGGTACTTAAACACATTAACTAATTCGCATCAAAACTACTCCGCCCAGGAAAGGCTTTCCTTACTTTTAATTTAAGGATTTTCTCATTCAGTTAAAAACATTATAACTAATGTCCTCCTTGTGCATTAATAATGGATCTGGAACAATAGTCATTTCTGGTTAATTCTATTCATATTCCTCTGAAAAAATCATCATTTTTTATTTGGGAGGAGTTCAATATCTCTTCTATTTTCCTGAAGCTTTGGAACTGGAAATCTATCTGATACTGAAAAATGATTCCCATCCTAACTTAAATTTTTTACAATTACACATTAAATTTCCGTCTTTTATTTGACCCTTAAAGTTACATGAAGCACAGAGATGGAAAGCAAGCGCAAAGTAGGAAATTAGTGGTGCAGAGAAAGGGGTTATATTGTTTTAGAAATAACCAGCAATATTGCTTAAAAAAGGTAATGTCAGTTCATTGACCTAGAGCCATCTTATCTTTGATAGTTAGCAATTAACGTAACCCACAGAAGTGATATATGGTGTGTTTTACAAAACAATATTCTTCACAAGGTATAAATTACACAGAGAATGGACTTGGGGTCACTTTGTTAAAGTATAAGCGAACGTTTTTTACATCTGATCATGAATGAAAAGTAGCTCTAATATAGAGACGATAACGTCTATATGACAAACCAACCAGTACTCTCGACGATCTTAGGCAATAAAAGCCATTGAAAATTATCATTGGGGGATCAAAAGGTAACAAAAAATTTTATGCTAGTTTTTCATGTCTCTTATGCAAGGAATAAATCCCAAAATATCAAATGCATGTGACACCCCATTTGAAGGTGTAAAACGGCATATTATAAGGGGAACTCAAACAATCACGTCACCTTGTCTTCTTCTTTCTTTTTAGTGTACTATGATTTATTTATGAAATATAGAACGGTTTGTGAAGATTTTTGTGGCGATATGTGATATTGCATTGAACCCACAGGATGCACAACTTCACTTAATGGCCAGGTCAATGTCATTTGGAGCAAAATAACCTTGATATGTTTTTTTGCTTTGCTTGTCTTTCGATCCCTCTGATTTTACACCATCTACATTTCTCCTATCTTTCAGTTATTAAGACATCTGTCATTAAATCTTAACTCGTTCTGCTTGATTCACAAGTGATACTTTATTAATGGAGTATAGGGAATTTTCTAGGTTATGCAATTATTTTAGAAAAGTTATGTTGAAAATGGGTATGGAAAGCAAAGACTTGACAGTTAACTTGGGAAACACGGAAGTGATACACTGAAGTGAAGTGATAAACTGAAGTAATACACAGGCTTACCAAAATCAGCTGTTCTGATTTTGGCAAGCCTGTGTGTGAGTGAAGATTTAAACGCCAATCTTGAGATTCCTTATGTGCATCTTGATGGCGAAGAAATTGAAGTGGTGGAGACATTCAGTTACTTTGGTGATAACAAAATCAAATCGGATTTGAAGCAAAAAGGTGTCACCAAAGATCTAGTAATGGCCAGAATGGCCTCAAAGTCCATTATATTAAACCCTCCAAGACATGCCAGCAAGTAAAACGGACGTAAAACCGAATATGATGATGAAGGTGATGAAGAAGAAGATGATGATGATAATGATGTTACATGCTACCAAATGATTTTTAGCAAGTGTTTTTTGTTTTTCATATATGATTTCCATGTTTTGAGGCAGCTCATAAGCAGCATATTTTTTGAGTAACCTGAATTTCTGCTGTTTATCGTTTCAGCAGCTATTTTAATGTCTTTGGCAAGCTGATAAAAAGCGCTTTTTTCCCCTAATGGTTTCTGCCTTTTTCTCAATTTAGATGGTTGTAGTAGGTTTATACATCTTTCAAATATTGTTGTGATATAACATATTGTCTTTCCGTATTTAAAAGTTTAATGCTGGAGCATATATATTCTACACATTCTGTGACACAAAATAATAATAGGAGTTCAATATCTCTTCTATTTTCCTGAAGCTTTGGAACTGGAAATCTATCTGATACTGAAAATTGATTCCCATCCTAACTTAAATGTTTTACAATTACACATTAAATTTCCGTCTTTTATTTGACCCTTAAAGTTACATAAAGCACAGAGATGGAAAGCAAGCGCAAAGTAGGAAATTAGTGGTGCAGAGAAAGGGGTTGTATTGTTTTAGAAATAACCAGCAATATTGCTTAAAAAAGGTAATGTCAGTTCATTGACCTAGAGCCATCTTATCTTTGATAGTTAGCAATTAACGTAACCCACAGAAGTGATATATGGTGTGTTTTACAAAACAATATTCTTCACAAGGTATAAATTACACAGAGAATGGACTTGGGGTCACTTTGTTAAAGTATAAGCGAACGTTTTTTACATCTGATCATGAATGAAAAGTAGCTCTAATATAGAGACGATAACGTCTATATGACAAACCAACCAGTACTCTCGACGATCTTAGGCAATAAAAGCCATTGAAAATTATCATTGGGGGATCAAAAGGTAACAAAAAATTTTATGCTAGTTTTTCATGTCTCTTATGCAAGGAATAAATCCCAAAATATCAAATGCATGTGACACCCCATTTGAAGGTGTAAAACGGCATATTATAAGGGGAACTCAAACAATCACGTCACCTTGTCTTCTTCTTTCTTTTTAGTGTACTATGATTTATTTATGAAATATAGAACGGTTTGTGAAGATTTTTGTGGCGATATGTGATATTGCATTGAACCCACAGGATGCACAACTTCACTTAATGGCCAGGTCAATGTCATTTGGAGCAAAATAACCTTGATATGTTTTTTTGCTTTGCTTGTCTTTCGATCCCTCTGATTTTACACCATCTACATTTCTCCTATCTTTCAGTTATTAAGACATCTGTCATTAAATCTTAACTCGTTCTGCTTGATTCACAAGTGATACTTTATTAATGGAGTATAGGGAATTTTCTAGGTTATGCAATTATTTTAGAAAAGTTATGTTGAAAATGGGTATGGAAAGCAAAGACTTGACAGTTAACTTGGGAAACACGGAAGTGATACACTGAAGTGAAGTGATAAACTGAAGTAATACACAGGCTTACCAAAATCAGCTGTTCTGATTTTGGCAAGCCTGTGTGTGAGTGAAGATTTAAACGCCAATCTTGAGATTCCTTATGTGCATCTTGATGGCGAAGAAATTGAAGTGGTGGAGACATTCAGTTACTTTGGTGATAACAAAATCAAATCGGATTTGAAGCAAAAAGGTGTCACCAAAGATCTAGTAATGGCCAGAATGGCCTCAAAGTCCATTATATTAAACCCTCCAAGACATGCCAGCAAGTAAAACGGACGTAAAACCGAATATGATGATGAAGGTGATGAAGAAGAAGATGATGATGATAATGATGTTACATGCTACCAAATGATTTTTAGCAAGTGTTTTTTGTTTTTCATATATGATTTCCATGTTTTGAGGCAGCTCATAAGCAGCATATTTTTTGAGTAACCTGAATTTCTGCTGTTTATCGTTTCAGCAGCTATTTTAATGTCTTTGGCAAGCTGATAAAAAGCGCTTTTTTCCCCTAATGGTTTCTGCCTTTTTCTCAATTTAGATGGTTGTAGTAGGTTTATACATCTTTCAAATATTGTTGTGATATAACATATTGTCTTTCCGTATTTAAAAGTTTAATGCTGGAGCATATATATTCTACACATTCTGTGACACAAAATAATAATAGGAGTTCAATATCTCTTCTATTTTCCTGAAGCTTTGGAACTGGAAATCTATCTGATACTGAAAATTGATTCCCATCCTAACTTAAATGTTTTACAATTACACATTAAATTTCCGTCTTTTATTTGACCCTTAAAGTTACATAAAGCACAGAGATGGAAAGCAAGCGCAAAGTAGGAAATTAGTGGTGCAGAGAAAGGGGTTATATTGTTTTAGAAATAACCAGCAATATTGCTTAAAAAAGGTAATGTCAGTTCATTGACCTAGAGCCATCTTATCTTTGATAGTTAGCAATTAACGTAACCCACAGAAGTGATATATGGTGTGTTTTACAAAACAATATTCTTCACAAGGTATAAATTACACAGAGAATGGACTTGGGGTCACTTTGTTAAAGTATAAGCGAACGTTTTTTACATCTGATCATGAATGAAAAGTAGCTCTAATATAGAGACGATAACGTCTATATGACAAACTAACCAGTACTCTCGACGATCTTAGGCAATAAAAGCCATTGAAAATTATCATTGGGGGATCAAAAGGTAACAAAAAATTTTATGCTAGTTTTTCATGTCTCTTATGCAAGGAATAAATCCCAAAATATCAAATGCATGTGACACCCCATTTGAAGGTGTAAAACGGCATATTATAAGGGGAACTCAAACAATCACGTCACCTTGTCTTCTTCTTTCTTTTTAGTGTACTATGATTTATTTATGAAATATAGAACGGTTTGTGAAGATTTTTGTGGCGATATGTGATATTGCATTGAACCCACAGGATGCACAACTTCACTTAATGGCCAGGTCAATGTCATTTGGAGCAAAATAACCTTGATATGTTTTTTTGCTTTGCTTGTCTTTCGATCCCTCTGATTTTACACCATCTACATTTCTCCTATCTTTCAGTTATTAAGACATCTGTCATTAAATCTTAACTCGTTCTGCTTGATTCACAAGTGATACTTTATTAATGGAGTATAGGGAATTTTCTAGGTTATGCAATTATTTTAGAAAAGTTATGTTGAAAATGGGTATGGAAAGCAAAGACTTGACAGTTAACTTGGGAAACACGGAAGTGATACACTGAAGTGAAGTGATAAACTGAAGTAATACACAGGCTTACCAAAATCAGCTGTTCTGATTTTGGCAAGCCTGTGTGTGAGTGAAGATTTAAACGCCAATCTTGAGATTCCTTATGTGCATCTTGATGGCGAAGAAATTGAAGTGGTGGAGACATTCAGTTACTTTGGTGATAACAAAATCAAATCGGATTTGAAGCAAAAAGGTGTCACCAAAGATCTAGTAATGGCCAGAATGGCCTCAAAGTCCATTATATTAAACCCTCCAAGACATGCCAGCAAGTAAAACGGACGTAAAACCGAATATGATGATGAAGGTGATGAAGAAGAAGATGATGATGATAATGATGTTACATGCTACCAAATGATTTTTAGCAAGTGTTTTTTGTTTTTCATATATGATTTCCATGTTTTGAGGCAGCTCATAAGCAGCATATTTTTTGAGTAACCTGAATTTCTGCTGTTTATCGTTTCAGCAGCTATTTTAATGTCTTTGGCAAGCTGATAAAAAGCGCTTTTTTCCCCTAATGGTTTCTGCCTTTTTCTCAATTTAGATGGTTGTAGTAGGTTTATACATCTTTCAAATATTGTTGTGATATAACATATTGTCTTTCCGTATTTAAAAGTTTAATGCTGGAGCATATATATTCTACACATTCTGTGACACAAAATAATAATAGGAGTTCAATATCTCTTCTATTTTCCTGAAGCTTTGGAACTGGAAATCTATCTGATACTGAAAATTGATTCCCATCCTAACTTAAATGTTTTACAATTACACATTAAATTTCCGTCTTTTATTTGACCCTTAAAGTTACATAAAGCACAGAGATGGAAAGCAAGCGCAAAGTAGGAAATTAGTGGTGCAGAGAAAGGGGTTATATTGTTTTAGAAATAACCAGCAATATTGCTTAAAAAAGGTAATGTCAGTTCATTGACCTAGAGCCATCTTATCTTTGATAGTTAGCAATTAACGTAACCCACAGAAGTGATATATGGTGTGTTTTACAAAACAATATTCTTCACAAGGTATAAATTACACAGAGAATGGACTTGGGGTCACTTTGTTAAAGTATAAGCGAACGTTTTTTACATCTGATCATGAATGAAAAGTAGCTCTAATATAGAGACGATAACGTCTATATGACAAACCAACCAGTACTCTCGACGATCTTAGGCAATAAAAGCCATTGAAAATTATCATTGGGGGATCAAAAGGTAACAAAAAATTTTATGCTAGTTTTTCATGTCTCTTATGCAAGGAATAAATCCCAAAATATCAAATGCATGTGACACCCCATTTGAAGGTGTAAAACGGCATATTATAAGGGGAACTCAAACAATCACGTCACCTTGTCTTCTTCTTTCTTTTTAGTGTACTATGATTTATTTATGAAATATAGAACGGTTTGTGAAGATTTTTGTGGCGATATGTGATATTGCATTGAACCCACAGGATGCACAACTTCACTTAATGGCCAGGTCAATGTCATTTGGAGCAAAATAACCTTGATATGTTTTTTTGCTTTGCTTGTCTTTCGATCCCTCTGATTTTACACCATCTACATTTCTCCTATCTTTCAGTTATTAAGACATCTGTCATTAAATCTTAACTCGTTCTGCTTGATTCACAAGTGATACTTTATTAATGGAGTATAGGGAATTTTCTAGGTTATGCAATTATTTTAGAAAAGTTATGTTGAAAATGGGTATGGAAAGCAAAGACTTGACAGTTAACTTGGGAAACACGGAAGTGATACACTGAAGTGAAGTGATAAACTGAAGTAATACACAGGCTTACCAAAATCAGCTGTTCTGATTTTGGCAAGCCTGTGTGTGAGTGAAGATTTAAACGCCAATCTTGAGATTCCTTATGTGCATCTTGATGGCGAAGAAATTGAAGTGGTGGAGACATTCAGTTACTTTGGTGATAACAAAATCAAATCGGATTTGAAGCAAAAAGGTGTCACCAAAGATCTAGTAATGGCCAGAATGGCCTCAAAGTCCATTATATTAAACCCTCCAAGACATGCCAGCAAGTAAAACGGACGTAAAACCGAATATGATGATGAATGTGATGAAGAAGAAGATGATGATGATAATGATGTTACATGCTACCAAATGATTTTTAGCAAGTTTTTTTTGTTTTTCATATATGATTTCCATGTTTTGAGGCAGCTCATAAGCAGCATATTTTTTGAGTAACCTGAATTTTCTGCTGTTTATCGTTTCAGCAGCTATTTTAATGTCTTTGGCAAGCTGATAAAAAGCGCTTTTTTCCCCTAATGGTTTCTGCCTTTTTCTCAATTTAGATGGTTGTAGTAGGTTTATACATCTTTCAAATATTGTTGTGATATAACATATTGTCTTTCCGTATTTAAAAGTTTAATGCTGGAGCATATATATTCTACACATTCTGTGACACAAAATAATTTAATTAGCTATAGCCGATATGCTTCGATATGCATATTTCCAAGTTTCACTATTCCCGGTTTTAAATACTGAATTCGAAATCATCAGTTGATATCTTACAAACCCATACAGTAATAAGAAAATAAGGAGAAGAATTGCCATTGCGAGAACAAACTTCAAAACGTTGGAGAAGGTTCTACGGTCAAGTAGTGTGACGATCGAAATTAGAATTAGGCTACTTGAAAGCTACGTGTGATCAAGTCTACTATATGGTTGCGAAAGTTGGACTATTACTTAAAGTCTGAGACAGAATTAGAACAGTGGAAATGTGGTTTTTAAGGAGAATGTTGAAGTATCATGGACAGACTGGGTAACCAATGTGAATGTTCTGCATGAGGCTTGGACTAACAGATGTTTATTACAGACGATCGTTAACAGGCAGATTCGGTTTGTGGGGCATGTGATGAGGAAGTATCAAGGGGAAGACAAAAAACTACGTACCAGACATGCTTAGAAAGTGCAACTGCTTGGAGACACTTCGTGCTCAATCAGGGTCTGAAGAACCGCCAAGAGCTGGATGTTATGGCTGCCGCCTATTCCAGAATTCTGGCATGGCACCAAGATTGATTGATTGATTGATTGATTGAAAGTATTACTGTCTGTCTCTTAATTGCTAGAGTCGTTCCAACTAACACAACATCCAACGAACTTGATTTTTGCGCTTTGGAGATAGGGTTTCAATAAAATCACGAAGTGAAATCAATGTGAAGTTGTGGTTTTGATCAAGTTTCTATATAACCTTTTCTACATAAGTACTACATAATACTGCTTCTAAAGTGTCTAACTACTTGTTGATGCATATTAGGTTCTGTATTGCACGCCTCCTGCATTTTACACATTGTTGCCGAGGTAATTCGTGTTGGGTGGTATTATTGATATCCTTGGAATTCAAAATATAAATCTGGCAGTATTGCTGCATAATGTTGGGGTATTAGTTCCTACTCTTTGCGTTGCTACCACTTTAATGGTTCATTATTAAACACACATCAGTACGTCAAACTTTCATCTTGCCTTCAAAGGCCAAAAAATCAGAGACAACTTCTTTTCGGTACGTCTGTCACCGGATAGATACCCTGACGCACTTTTACAAATACTGGTGCAACTCAGATATTGTTAACCACGTTTTGCTGTATTATTTATGGGCTTTTTAGTGTTGTTGAATGTCAAGGAACGGAAAAGTCTCTCTGATGTTTTTCAGGCGTTTTGTATTTTTTTCTTATGAGTCGGAGTCAATTATTTTACCAAAGACATTCTGGGACAGACCCGGCAGACAAATTTCTGTATAAAAATCGGTACTCATCCTTGTTCCTAAATCCCTGAAAAAGTAATGTCTAATTGTGTTAATCCTATGACCTAGGATTTTCAAAAAGGGGTTGGATTTTTGCCCATAATCAGCGATATTAGAAACCTTTACAGAAAACATGTTCAAAGGAAGCTATCTAGCTAACGGGACCAAACTTATAGAAGACACTTGCTCTTAAAAAGACTGTTAGTGGAAAGGGGTGAATTGAAAAGAACAAGATCAGTGAAAATCTGGCAGTATTGCTACATAATGTTGGGGTATTAGTTCATACTCTTTGCTTGGCTACCACTTTAATGGTTCATCATTAAACAAACATTAGTACGTCAAAAGTTCATCTTGCATTTAAAGGCCAACAAACCAGAGACAACTTGTTTTCAGTACGTTTGTCTTTCAACAAACACTCTGAATTAGTACGAGTACCACTTTTTATAGGTTTGGCCTATCGGATGAGTACCACGTTTTACAGCTTAGGATGAGCATATAGGATGAGTACCGCTTTTTACAGTTTAGGATGAGTATATAGGATGAGTACCACTTTTTACAGATGAGTATATAGGATGAGTACCACTTTTTACAGATGAGTATATAGGATGAGTACCACTTTTTACGGATGAGTATATGGGGTGAGTACCACTTTTTACAGAATAACGGGCCTGACCACCCAGCGGGTGGTCAGGCCAAACTGTACTTCCAAGTGTTAACATAAATTTAACAAACGTTCTCTCTGTTTACTCTGAAAGTAAAAAACTAAATATGGTGAAAAAAGCCACCAGAAATAAATAAATCCAAAAATCCATAAATCAATAAAGTAATAAATTAATAAATTAACCTTGTGATAAATATTACAATTTTGTTGGAAAAGATTTAATGTCAATAAAAATTATTAGACAAGTTATTTAAAAGCACTATCGAATAGCAATTGCCAACGTATTATCATTATTTGCACCTATTTTCAAACTTGGACGCTCTTTCTGATTTGCTTGCGGTGTTGTTTTAAGTAGATATTTTTAATTTGCACGAATACTATCTTCGATTAATGCCCTGAAATTAAATAAATTGGTAAAAACTACACACTGGGCGAGAAAGAGCAATGGATTTTAGTAACCGATGAGGCCTGAAATATATGTAGATGTCAAGAAAAAGAGGATGTAAATTCAATGCCCCTCCAAACTAAGGTTGGCATTCCATATAAATGCCGACCTGCTGTGGGTTCAACGGAGCAAAATTTGTTGACTCAAAATTCCATAGTTGTAAGAGCTTGATCATGTCATGAGTCGTAAGCTTTTTCCGAGATACGCTTGAAGAGATACTTTTCCCATCGTCAGCCTGACGGTGGGAGAAGTATCTCTCGAAGAGTAGCTCAGAAAAAGCTTACGACTCGTGACATGATCAAGCTCTTACATCTTTAGCTTCTTCTGAGTCCATAAAGGTCAGAATGTTTAAGATTAAAATTCCAGTTTTCAAAATTGATTTTACCTTGCGAGAAACCTAAATCTGACTATCACAAAAAAGTAATTTTTTGCACGTGTTTCTAAAAAAATAATAATAATTTGTGATCCTATCCTTGTACATTGAAGAAACTGTCACCATTTGGAAAGGGGCCTGATCGAAATTTTGTCCTTACAAAGATTGTTCAAATATTCCTCACGAGAAAATTACTTTAATTTTCTCTCATAATTTAAAATATATAATGTACTGTAAAATAGTTCTCCTAACTGAAGCGAGTATTCATCAATCCCGCCCATGATGCCTACCTATCAGAAAATAGGTCGCAAAAAATTTTCCGACAGTGCCGTACTCCAAACCTTATTGGGGCTTTTGTAACAGAATATTGATAATAATAGCTACCTGTGATTGGCATTTTCTGGTGAAATGCCTAAAAAATAGGTAAGACGATTGTCAGATTGTGTGCTGGGGATTGTCTCTTTTACTGCAACTGCCACGCACAAATTTCACTTTTTCGAACAGAAATTTCATGGCAGCTTTCTTTGATAGAAGTATAAGTTAACTTGCTTACTAGTTTCAAAGTAACGTTTCAAGTATAGTCAAGCAATGGCAGGGGGCATGTAATGTTCTTCCAGCATTTCTTTAGCCCATAGATATAATACTTCATGTGGATGGTTTGGGTTAAAGAAAGTTATTCATCAATCTTTCTCTAACTTGCGGTAGTATACAGTGGAGTCCTTCCACAGTGAAGTTTACGGACTCTTTGCTTGGTGTTTCGTCTCTGCTATGACGTCTAATTCATAATATGCCAAGTACAACACAATAACGATCAGTTTGTGATGGATCCAATAAGCCATGGATTAATTAAACCTTGGTTAAAGCAGCTTTGTCAGATGTCTCTTTCACTTCCACTTGTGTTTGGTTTGAACAAAAAGAACAGTCTCACGTTTACCTTGCTCTCGCAAGTCGGTTCTTCGTTTTGCTAAAAAAACTTGCAAAATAAGGCAACCGACTACAATTGGTAAAAACAAACATGTTTTTACCAGATCCATTTACGCAAATATGCCTTCAAATTTTGTCTGCATCTTCATACATAACTGCAAGTTTAATTTTCACTCAGTTTTAGTTTAAACCAAAATAAGCAACTACATAAATAAAAATATCTGGCATAGTTAGAAAAGTTAACGGCTAAATTGGAATTTTTCAACTCAGAGTAAAAAATCTGATCATTAACCCCATTACCCCAAAAATAAAAAATAAAAAATGGGAAACAATTCTATATTCAAGATTCTCCAAAAAATGTTACTGAAGTTTCGTTAAAGACCACCCAATAACATCTCTTTGTAGACATTATATCCCATACAAAAAAAATGCATGTTTATAGAAAAATATATATATAACTATCTAAGCTACGCAATGAGAGCTTCTGCATCAATGAAATTCGGGTTATATTTACTTTACTTAACACAGACAAATGAATGCATACTGAAACATGTTATACATAAAACATGTATAACGCAAAACATCTACAACTATATACACAAATTATAATTTCATATATATATTATATATATGACACTATGTGGTAAAAGCAATAGGTGCTACCAGCAAGAGTAATGCATTGGAATACATAACAATAATTCCAAATGAAAAAGGAGCAAAATTGTCATTCATTTTGAAACACTCAGTAGCAACCTTCGAACCAACGATATCAAGGTCACAGGGCCTTCTTGAGTAACATATGTGTCTGTATGTGGAAGTGCAAGTGTGTGTGTGTGTGTGTGTGTGTGTGTGTGTGTGTGTAAGAGAGAGAGAGAGTGAGAGTGAGAGTGAGAGTGAGAGTGAGAGTGAGAGAGAGAAAGAGAAAGAGAGAGAGAGAGAGAGAGAGAGAGAGAGAGAGAGAGAGAGAGAGAGAGAGGGAAAA
>RDPX01000007.1:68524-123474 GCA_003991215.1 Morbakka virulenta | reverse complement strand
GGTGGAGGGTGATGAAACGAGTACATGGGTGTAGGGGGCTGAGTGTGTGGAGGATGAGGGGGGGGGGGTGGTGGGGGTGGGAGGGGGAGGATGGGGAGGGAGTGAGGAGGGGGGGGAGGGGGGGTGGGGTAGAGAGAAAGAGAGAGAGAGAGAGAGAGAGAGAGAGAGAGAGAGAGAGAGAGAGAGAGAGAGAGAGAGAGGGTTTAGTAGCTAACACATAAACATATGTAAATATTTCTAATGTATAACATATAGTACTAGCGACATCTTACAAAAGAAATTTTATACATTACCCTGTTCCCAAGTGCCAAAACTTTGACTAAAATTTTCAGTTATAAATGTTTAGAAGTATCACTTTTTCGGTCTCGCATAGTTTCCAATCATTAATGGAGAAGTCAAATCTAACGTAGCTACCCAAAAGGCTTCATAGACTATTATCACCAAAGTTCAGATATTCGATAAATCTGGAACTGCTTTAAGAAAATCAGTGCACTTTACTAAAAAGACAAACATGTTCCTCCGTTTTGAAAAAGGGTTTCCCCCGTGGCTACATTTGTTATAGCATTATTCTTGCTCCTACATAATTCTATGTATTTGTATCTTGATAAAAAGTTACCTTCAAACTTTGTCTTTTGCTGAAATATATCAAGAAACTTACGATTTCCTAGTGAAGAGGCCTGTAATCTTTTCACACTGTAAAGGTAACCTTAGCAAGTTACTACATGCCTCTACAAAGTGTCATTAATTTTGAATAAAAAAACATATATCTTTAAAAGCAGCAGTGCTATGAATAAGTGGTTACCATAATTTTAACTTTAAATCTTGGTATGTATTTTGCGAAGCTCTTCAAAAACAGTCATCGTTGTCAAAAAAACATTGATATTGGAAAACCGCCAATTAATACAACGTAAAAACTAAAGCAAACCAAGAAAATGTCACTTCATGATTAAAAATAATTTGTACCTGGTTATTTGTGGTATTTTTGTGCAGTGGAATAATTTTTTCAAAATTACATTTGCTAAATATTAAGACTTTTTCACTTTCCAATAGCTTTCCTGTATAACTTTACTACTTAACTCCTGCATACATATAAGTCAGCTTCAAACAATACCTAGCTTGTTATTCTGATATCGATCATACCTTATCAGTGTGCCCTCGAAATAAATCCTCCATTGGTTTCAAAAGAACAAATTACTGAAAACTGGTTGTGCAAGTCTATCGCTGCAGCTGTCATGAATTTTCCGACTGAGTGTGTGCCACACAACATCAAATACTACAAAACTACAACATGATGACCAGCGGAACCTCAGTGAGATTACCAACGGTCTTATCAGTTATTGATGCGTTATCCGTTTTATATTAGGAAGTTAGTTCAATATTAGATTCAAAGTTTAATCGACACTTGCAGCTTAAGTAACAGTAGCCGTCAAGATGGCGCATCCTCTTATGTGCTGCCCAAAAGAATTCATTGGAGTGATAAGATTTATTCGTTTCATTATTTGGGATTTAACTAATGTTTAAGTTTGTTTCATATCACAAGCCTACATGACCAATCCATGATTCACCATTACAAACCAACTTGTCAGAATGATGAATTCAAGTATACCCCTACGATGCTTGTATTGGTTTAATGAGTATAACTATGTATTTCTATTTCGATGTCTTACAGGGAAGCAATAAACGAAAAAACTGACTATGCAAATACGTTCTCAAAAGCGATATAGCCAGATAAGAAACTGAACAAAGCAATAAAATCTTCCTATGAATAGTTATCTTTAGGAAATAGTTTGCTCACAAATCCGCATAGTTACTTGATCCCTGGATTTTTACGGATATCTCAAATTAAGCAACTTGATCATTGAAACCTTGTGTATATAGTGTCAATTATTTGTGTTAAAATTGACGAGTGGCAACATTACTGTGTAAGGTGTGAGAAGTATTGAGAAATATGTGAGACAACTCATGTTAGGATTTAAAAAAAATTTTATGGATGTATTCATCGCACAACATAACTGTTAAGACAAGGCAAACAGACGATTTCAGAATAATCACGTTAAAATTAGCAAAAAAAAACCCTATAAGAAGTGGTTAAGAATTACATAGAATGTAAAAACACCCTATTAGCATCCCACTTTTAAACAGTTAAATCGTGCGTTCGCGGAAAGTCATCGAAAAGAAAAATAGTTCCACACTAGTAGCAGTTTATGGAGGAAACTATTGGCACAATAACCTCAAAGAGTCTTCGGAAATACTAAAAAAATCATCCTTCAAAATACAAAGCTTAAAAAACCGGGTTAACGATTAAAGTAAATTGAAAAACAACCCCACATGTTCCCAGTGTTCAATCAAACCTTCGTCATTAAACTCGACAGCAGGATAAGTGCTATAATTGGCGGTCATGAAATAAAACTGCCATCTTTCAAACTCAAGCTACAAAACTGGTTTCCTATTTGCTGAACTTTGAAGTGAGTTCTAAGCTGCCCATATTAACAGGGAGTCAAAATTGCCCACTTTTAACACATAATTATCGGCTGGGGAAAAGTACTGGTGTCACAGTGATATTTCAAACCACACAAGAAGGAATATACAAACCTTGTTTAAGTGCTTTTACCTACCCGATAACGTTTGACTCATATTTTAGAAATTCTGGCAATTCTGATTATCAACAGAATCACAGCATGATAGAAAAACGTACTCCAAACGCAGCCACACGGAAAGAATAATTAAATATTTTCTGTTTACTCCGGAATGATTCAACATATATTAATAGCTGGGTGATTTGTTTCAATAACCATTAAATTATAATAATTCATATAATTTACAAGGTTAAGTACAGCAGTAAACAAGAGGATTTGTCTTATTCCTATTTGTCTCTTGAAAAGACCGCTTTTATTTTTTTCTGACACTTGGAAAGGCACTGGAATGACAATGAAAATGCGCTATCTTTTAATGATCACAAGTACAGTGCTCATGGTAACATCGGCAAAAGACAAAATTCAATGGGAAAAATACACTCCCGTGTTTTTCCTCTTACTTATGCTTTGTAAGATGAAAAATAAGAACACGACTCCTCGCGGCATTACCATGTTTGGGTCACACTGACGTAAAAAGTATGAAGTACACCATCTTATTATTCTTGTTTTATATTGTATTTCAGGGCGGGTGGACCAGGGGTCTATGAGGGTATTTGACAATCAAAAGACCCTTTAACCGTGACCTAGAGTTGTAGCAACAATCTTGTTCTGCGGAGAAGATGCCACGTACCATAACATGGTCTATCTACCAAATAGTTAACTATTTGAAGCTGCTGTTATATCAAGCATTTGAATACCAATGAAGCACCAAGCTGCACCCTGCACGTATAATTCAGACCAGAGTTTTGAAAAATCAATTCGCTGGTACATAACCAGATCAGAAACAAATAAATCGCTTAAATGTATTGCGAAAACCTCATTTTATTCTGCTTGATGACAAAATATGAAAAAGGAAACATCCCCTTTCGGAGGTGCAGTCATACCTCAAAACCAATCTGGTACATACCAAATATTGTCACTATTGAAGAAAATATTTGAAAAAATGTCGTTCCTGACATTTAAAGTATGCTTTATTTTACCGGCCAGCCACAAGCTAAACTCGTAAAAGACAACGAAACGGCAAAAAGCTGGAAAGTATTAATATACGCCCCACTTAATCTCTTACAATTAAACAAGGTCCCTGGATGTATTGTGTATTTTTGCTTCTTAACGAAGGAACATCAGTAAACGATGAAAAACGTAGATCATCCTTTGTTTTAGTTTTGACCCCGTAAAATCGGCCGTAAACTCGGCCGTAAACCACCAGGATCCGGGAACGAGTCGAATCTATTATGGGCAAATTGTTTTGTCTTTAAAAGATCATTTGCAAGTGACATTGAAGCATCCCTGTACGACTTTGTCACCAAATAAAGCAAAAACTACAGGATTCCACTTCCTTGCCACAAATACCCAAATTCCTGTATTAAACAAGTGTTTAACTATGAATCAGTTTATGACTATATTTCTCCCAATGGAGACAATTAATTACGATGCAATACACAAGACATATATAAAGGATACCTATTAAGTTTAACATGTATCTGGATGGTGTTTAATAGCGATCACTGCAGCCTTAACCCCGCCTCTTCTTAAGGCTAAAAACCATCTATGTAAGTCGACAAGGAAATAAAGTTGACCATGTGGTTTTAAGCCCCATCTCTTAACGCAACTTCCCAGTAAAAGAGGTGTCTACCAACCAGCAAAGCAGGGTCCTAAAATAAGAGAGAATAGGTTTTGAAATGAAATGAACATTGCGTAATATTAGCGAGTAATGTCATCGGAACCCATAGGGCCAGTTGGGGATGCCTGCTGATATAACATATAACTGTCATTTGCGTTTTCCATTTCAAAAAGTTTTAGATTGTTGTGAAGGATAAAGAATCAAAGACTGGACACCCAAGACTTAAAAGCCAGTCAATTACCTTCACAATTTTTAAGGTAGAGATAAGGATAATTCCAAATTCAAAAGAGCCAGTTATAAATGGAGCTTTGAAAATTTAATTGCCAGCAGTGTTGTTTACCAGAAATCTTTCTCTTTTATGTCAAAAACCTTATTACCGCCAGAAAAGCTTCTTAATACTTACGGCTGCAACTAACTCATTAAAATTTTTCTATATCGCTGTGTCCCATGCGAAGAACAATACCGAGAGACTGTTTAGAAAACACTTATTTTTGGTAATCAATAGCTTTTCTAGTGTGCGTGTTTCTGTAAATTACCTTTGTATTATTTTATTCCTCTGTCCAAACCTAATATGCAGTTCACCAACTCGTCGCTAGCTTTTATAAGCAAACTTAGTTGAACTTTAAAAGTCAATGAAATACACAAAATTCAAAAATTGCGGCTATACTCAAAAGATCGCGGAAAAAGCCTGCATGACATCTTTTTAACACTTATGTTTTTTCTATCGGTTTGGCATGCACAAAGAAATAAATATTTCTTACGTTGTTTCAGAATCAAAATCCATTTTCTATTTCGCACGCGCAGTAAGTGGCAAGATCTAGCTGAAGAAGGTCGTACAAACACTTAGCATAAAAAATTCATTCTTTAAATTCTAATCTCAAAAAATTCATGTAAAAAGGCTCCGCAACTACCTAAGCTTTAGTTTGTGGTCATATCAAGTTGATAAATTGCAAAATAATCTATTAACATATAATCATATTAACCTCTTTTGACCATCCTTTTTGAAGAACGCAAACAACAAAGATCTTAACAATAACGCTTGTCATATTTCGCGGTTTTGACTTATAAAATGTAAAGTAATCAACTACAAACCGCTCCACCCGGGTCAGATCTATGACTGATATACCGAATGACCTATCTAAACAAAACTATTTTCTGCAGAGAAAACCTCTTGGCCTCAGAAGACAAAGACATCAACAGGGAGCAAAAACACCAACGGTGTGTTTGATTATATGTACTAGCTAAAGATAATGCCTCCTAATCCAACGTGTATTACCTCTAAAAACACAGTTCAGTTTTGCTGCCAGTTTTCACTTTTGCCATTACACAAACTCAAAACGATAAAATAACCAATTTGCGTTGTTATTAAGTGGTCGAAATTAATTTCCTACCTTTGATTATGGTACTCTGCTTATTTTCGCGGCAAGGTCCGAATTCTTTTATACATCCGAAATGCATTTTGTTTTCTATTTACAGTACTGTACTTACATTATTCCTATTCGACAGTTAAATTAATTTAGTAATTTTTATCGTATCTTTTAAATCCGCTTTTTATTGCTTTGATGCCTTGGGACCCTAATGACATCTTCATGGGAAATAACCAGTTAAAGTGATACAGTAGCTGAATTCACCTTCCCTGCAGTTCAAAGAAATAAAATATTTGTACGTAAAGTTATTTAGTGTACTGATATACCATCTTGCGTGATACGCTAAACACAATGACGTATTACACTTATCTATTGGTAAGAGTTTCCGCTTTTTTGTTTCTAAACGTTTTATGTCACAAACAACTCCTTACTTTTTTTATAAACTGTTTCATATTACGTAAAACACGAGAAGAAAATGAATATTCTGTTGGTCAATGGGACTCACCAACTCATTAACTCTTCTTTAACGCTTTCTGTTTAATTTCGTTGTTACTATGTCCAGCAATATTTGAGATTACGTTTATATCTGCAACACGTTGCGTTACTGAATCTCTCGGAAACTAAATATGGCCTTTGCAGTTGTTCAATTGATCCTTATGGGCTATTTGGTATTTTTCTTTATAAAAGAGCCTTGTTTGATAAAGTCCAGTACAATTCTATGACTCAATGATTTCTGTGACAGCTGAGGCCAGATAAAGTGACAGTTCTCCTCTTTTAATGTTAATCTTCCCTCTTCACACTCAATACACTTTTTTCAATAGTTCCCCACTGTCATGACTCGATGACCCTAAGTAACTTTACCCTACATTACGAAGGCAATCAAGGCGTTACCTTACCATGTTTCTTCAATATCTCTGTCATGAAAATGTAAAAAAGTTACAAAGGTTAACAATATTCTATCCTAGAACACCATATCCTATTAATAATACGTACTAATTTTTAGAAGAGGTGCAGACGCGGCTTAAAAATATGGTCATGACTGCCAAGGTAAAGGTAAAAGGACCGGTCTATCAAAAATTTATGGTTCTGTCTAACAGCACAAAAAGTAACTCACTCACCACTCACAGATACAGACATAAATTTATTTCATATATTACATTTATTACATATATTACCAGACAAAAATTTACCCCTTTCCAAAACGACAAAAATTGAAAAACGAAATATCCCAAAAATTCATATCATGCTGTTATGGGATGTTTTGGTAATGATAGTTCGTTTTATGATAGAATGGGGAAACGGTACTGAAATATGCGATCTATTTGCAACATATAATTTTTCATTGTTATAAAAAAAGCAAGAAAAAACAACATAGGAGTACTACAACGATGCATTTCTTGTTCTCTAAAACACTAATAGTATGTGTCGCTCATTAACATTTGCCAAATCTCACACGTAACATCAGGAGTTCAAATAGTTTAGTTTTCCTAATTAAGGAGTGCGCACTAAATTTTTGTCCATCAAAATTATTTTTATAAACAGGTGCGCACTATCAATTAAGGACACTTTTATTTAAGGAAAAAGGAGAGAAGAATAAATAGTAAAATTTGAGTTCAAGCAATAAATCATATTATCAATATCATATCCAAGTAATAAATCATATTATCAATATCATATCATTGAAAATCTATTCTACATATAAGAAAGGATCCTCATCCTCAAGCGGTTCTTCTTCATCATGTGACAATTTTTCCTTTACAAAGTTCATTATTTGTTTCAGGAACTCATTATTCCATATTTTGTTCGGGTCAGTTGTTGTGATCCCACAAACACAAAATGCGTTTTTGATCATATCAGGATGATTTTTCAAGTATTTAATGCCTTCAGCAATCCAGTTAACGATATCTTGTCTCGATGGCAATGGCAGTTTGAAACCCTCACTTTGCTGCTCAGTTTCGGTGAGATTAGTAACAATGTTACCGACATAGTCTTCCCAAACGTTATGTGAAACACCCTTAAAGGGCTTATTAATGTTTACATCTAACGGCTTGCACTTAGATGTACAACCAGCATGTACTAGGACAAGATTAGTGTTATTCGTTGTTAACAACACATTAACAATGTCTGTTTTATGTGCTTCAAAAGCATCATATACCATTAAGGATCGTTCAAAGCCTAATTCCTTTTCTTTTTTTGTAGCATATGGTCTCCATATCTTTTCAAACCAAGTAAACATTTAAGGATTCATCCATCCACGTTTTTTCCTGGGTAACATGACAAAATGCTCAGGCGTTACTATGTTTTTAATAGTTAGATTAGTTTTACCTTTAAAGATTATTATTGGTGATAAAATAAATCCATCAGCAGCAACGGTAAGGACAACATTCAGATGTCTCTTTTCGAAACCTGAAGTTCTAATTATAACAGACGTTTTACCTGTCGCCACTAATGATCTCTCTGGTACCATGTGAAAAAATAAAGGAGTTTCATCCATGTTACCAATTAACGGAATGGATACTTTCCTATCTTAAGAAACTTCGCACTTTCAGGCGAATCAACAATAAACCAAAATAGTTTTGTTTTAAGAGTATTATTTCTATACTACAAACTTTCATTAAACAAGAAAATAAATTCTAAAGCAAATCGAGTTTTTCCCCCCAGAAAATTAGAAAGTGCGCACTAAATTAGGTGCTTTTAAAATTTCTTTTTAAATGGTGCGCACTAAATAATTAGAGCCAGAAACTATTTAAACTTGGGTGCACACTAAATTAGGTTAATTACGGAAACCTAGCTCTCTTTGCATGATCGGCACTTTCATCATGTGCTATGACAGACCATTTCATGACCTGTTTAAAATATTTTCTGACAAAGTAGATACGTTTTTATTGAACACAAAATCAAAATCTCAACTACCCCATCGTGATTTATGAATTTAAACTTTGATTTATCTTCTGCAGTTGACGATGGAATTTGGGCCACAAAAATAGAATTTTTCTCTATTTTCGCATCTCGCCAACAAAGAAGTGTGAAAATCAAAGTTCACATCAGTGGTATTTCTTTTGCAATCTTTGTTGTTTACATTTGCGTGGGAGGTACAGCAAAACAGTGGCCCTGTGACCAGGCTCTGCCAAAGCACACGCTTAGGCAACAACAACAAAAAAGAAATTATGTTAAACACAAAGGTTGGCGCATTTTCTGGAGATGCGAGGGTGTCACCTTTTGCAGCCACAGGCCAATAACGGCAAGCGCTAAACTCGGAGTGCAGTGGTCACAATTTATACGCAACACCACGAAATGTGGTCAAATAAGGAGGCAAAGAAGGTTTAAATTTTAAAAGTCTCTGTCCGATTCAAAACCCTGAAGCAAATAATTTTTCTGGAATGACAGAGGTTTGTGTGTTAGGGTCTTTCTCTCATCAAAAACAGGCGAGCGGCAAATTATTAACTTTTGACCACAACAACTACTAGTTTTCTGCAGCCCCCTTGTTTCAAGATGGCCACTAATTCTGATTGGGAAGTTAAGTGCCAATTTTGTCAAAAGTTTCAGGTAAGGCACCAATGAAGAAAGAAATAAGCCGGTTTTGAAGCCACTTTATTTTCTCGATGACTGGAACAGTTGATTTGCAAATGAATGAAAGGATCTGCTCAAAAGTTGAGATAAAGGGAAATACTGCACTACCCAACCAAAAGTGTGGAAATGGAACTATAAATGCTTTTGCCGCGAAATACAAAAGTAAACCGCATTTATACGCGTCATATCGTTTCAAGGTGACCTAAATTATTTATTTTCATGCTACGTAATATATCTAAAAAAAGTTGTAAAATTTTCATTTTAAAATGCAAACAGGAAGGAATTTACTAATACCAGTTTTAACATTGTAAGAGACAAGGAAATTTCATTTGAAGACAGGTAGCTCGTGAAACATTTCCACAAGCAAGCTGTTCCTTCGGAGAAATTGCGAACAAAATTGGTTGCAGTAGGTCAAGAGGCTATAAAGTATTTAAAACGTATCAACAAACTGGTACTATTGCAGTTTGCAAGAATACAGGACGACCAGAAATGATTTCCGAACGAGAAAGGCCTGTTCTAATAAATTCAGCTCGAAAGAATGGTTTCTTATCTTTGCTCTGTGTGTGGCTCATTTAATAAGTTTTCACAGAAGAGGGCCACCATCTCCACCTGAAGGCAAATTCTTCATAAGTATGGGTTAAAAAGCCATCACAGATATAACAAACAATTTGTCTCTTTAATCAGCAGAAGGTATAGGAAGAGCTGGGCCAAGGTTTTAAACTGGTGGACTCCTCGGGAGTTGGAAGATGTTGTTTTCAGCGATGAATGTAAATTTTCTTTAAATAATGATTCTGATTAACAAGGTTAACAATCCAGTTTATTTTCGACCAACATTTACCAATTCTGTTTCGTCAATGTTCTGTGGATGTATTGGAAGTAATGGAGTAGGTAGACTTGTCCTATATACCCGGTCTTCCAGTGTCACTTATTATTTTGAAATTCTTCAAAATAATTTGATTCAAACACAGAATCGATGATGGGATGTTCTTAAACTCTATTTATCTTTCAGCAGGGCAATGCATAGTGTCATGCAGTCAGATACACACGGCTATTACTTGTCTTTCATGGGAGAAAACTTCTCCCATAGCCACGTCAATCTGCTGATATCAAAATTATTTAATGGTTTATCTTTTCTTGAATAGAAAGCTGCAAATCAATCCTCCAAAGACTAAAGAAGGATCAATAGCAGGAGTATTTGATGAATGACATGCAAAAAGGTATATTGACAAACTTTATTAATCAATTCCACGACAAGAAGCTGTCCTGAGCAAGCGTCGTTATGTAACGAAATACTAAATTTCTGAATGCACGATAATAGGTATGAAAAAATACACTTACAATTTCAATTAAGTAATAATTGTTCCGCGATTGGATTAGATTTTACAATGGTTCGAGTAAAAATATGGCAATAATTTATTGTTATATTCTTGAGAGAATTTTTAACTAAGAGTTGCTCCGCCATCTTAACCTCAATCGTTTTCATACTTTTGATAGAAAAGTGGACATCTATGTCACCAGATTAAAAATAAAATGGCTGCCGTTGTATATTTGGCCAACAACAATATGTGCACGTTTATACTAACATTTTATTACATATTTAAATGTTGGCTTGAACATTTTACCCAAACCTTTTGGCGTAAAACTTGGTCCCTATGTTGTTTGAGACCGAGAAACTAATTTCTGCAAGTTGCAGAGCTTCACTGATGGTCGTTCAATCTCATCAACAAATGACAAAATTACATTTTTAGTGACTGGTATCCAAAGTAGCAACGTCTAAGAACTTTCTTAAAAAGTAAAACATTTCTTTGAAGATCTTTTTAGATTATTGAAAATTCAAAAAAACTAAGTGCTATCAAAGAAATTTACTTAAAGGGTCCAAGAATTCTCAAAAAAATGGAAATAAATAAACAGCTGTAAATCCAAGTTATTTAGTAAAAGGCTCTCAATTTCAGGGCAACACATAGTGTTTGTTGGTGAGTCCTACCAACCTGCGCAAAGCAAATCTTTAAACCACGCAAAATTACTAGTAATTTAACAACATCTAAAGTTATGCAGGCAAAACATCCCTGCCAACAAACGTCAGGAATATAGTTGACAGTACATTTAATGAGCCGACGTTGTATTTCATAGAGTAAAATGGCCCAGGAAAGCTATTCCTCAGGCAGATGGGTTTGGGAATAAAATTGTAAAAGCTATACACATTATGGCTTGCAGACAAAGTAAGGATAGTTTTCTACTATCGATTTGGCCAGTAACGTCTTCGCAAAAAAGGCGTTAAGAGGAGAACCAGGGCACATAGCTCTTCAGACGGTTCTTTTAAATGAATGGCACAAGAGGGGAAAATTGATAATGTTCCCTCTGTGGGAAAAGGATGTGGAGTAGAGGACATTTCATGCGTAGGCACTTTTTGGACTTTCTCGAAGCTAGAGAGTCTACACACCCCCAGTTCATGGCAATAGCACGTTTCCATGCAAATAATACTTTTCTCATCCAACATGTGATCTAATATTTGTAAAAGTACAAAATATCTTCAGGGGTGAGAAACTTTCTAATTTGGACGAATGACTTTACTATTTTCAAAAACTCGCTTGCAGCGAGTCTGATTTATTTAAGGTGACGCTAGAAACTGAGATAGGTCAAAGATTTGAGCAGTATTAAGAGTGACGGATAGAGAAGATTAGTTTTAGACTAAATGTAACAAAGAAATGTTTACCTCCAATTGACTTCATATTCCAACTTTGCAGCAAAATCCAAATACAGACTACTCTAAGGAGGCTTTTAAAGTACAACTATTGATGGTAGCATCATCGGCATAAATGTCAAAAAACGACTTCAAGATAACATCAGGTACTTTGTTAATAACGATAAAAAGAAGTTATGAGGCTAAAAATATATCCCTCAGGGCCTACGCATTAACTATTTGGGCACAAAATGATAGTCCATTACTAACTACCTTCAACCTCCTCTTGGAAAGCAAAGATATAAAGATAACAAGAATAGTATCAGTGATGTCATATAACAACAGGGCGATGAAATGCGGCAATAGCTCTGGCCACCCATCCAATGGTAAGAGCTCTACTTATGCGGTGGGTGATCACAGTTAGATTATCGGCTATAGATCAACATAAGTGGAAGCCAGGCAGGCTGACCTTGGCTTGTAACTTATATCTATTTTGCGAAGTGAGAACTCTTGGTTTTTGGAGAAATGCATCCTTCTGACTGTACTCGCATCTAGAATTATGTTAGTCATACTGTAAAAGTTTTGCTGATCACATTGAAGCAACCGTAAAAAGCCACCATGATTATTATTTATCACAGAATGATTGTCCCCTGGCATTGTTTACTTCCTAAAATTATTTAGACAAGAGTACTCAAATTCTTGCAATGGTGTACAAAGTTATTGCAATCCGAAATGACATTTGGGAGTAGCCGACGTAATTATATACATTCTGTTATCTGTTGGCCAGAAAAAAACCTGTCGAGTCACTTTTATGAGAACATAATCTAAAGAAAACTTCTAATCACTTGCTTCCACGCATGCACAGTGTTTCACATTTTCGCCGTTTGAAAATTGAAAAACGTCTAATGACATTTGTCCTAGAAACATTTGATCCGCAGTGAACATATAAGTTATAACTGTTTTGGTACAGCAATAGAAAAATGCTGTCAAAATACTTCCTTTTTCAAGTTGTTGGAGTTTTACGTGATTGTGTATGGGGCTGAAGAACTGGTTGTGACGTAAATCTGAAAATGCTGGCTTACGTATCTAAAGGCTTCTCTGCCTCTACACGGCTTCAGTTTGTTTCAATTGTCATTCTTTTTTCCTTAGATAAACTCCATTAGAACACAATTTATTCAGTAATTTCGTATTCTGACCATCGTATAACAAAAAAGATATCGATTTGCATACATTATTAATTTTATAGCATTACCTATGTACTTTAGATGTCGACGTCTTGTTTTTCTGATTCTTTCAGTCTGTTGAAACAAACACTGCAACTTTGGTATAGGTTTTCAACATGTTCAGTGAAACAGTAATGAATTTTGATATCTAATTACATGCAGTATACATCCTTTAGGAACTTTAGTTTGAAAAACATGATGGTTCAAACATTGCCTATAGTTTTTATGAAGTGAATACAAGATCTTGGGTCTTGGTGATATAACAGGGGAAGGCTCAGCAGAAAAGAAATGTATAATTGCTAATATGAAATGCTAACAGTACACACACATATATATATATATACTAATCAATAGTTAATATTTATTCTAAATGCTAATCATATACACACTGACCTTGAGATGCCAAATTACAACATGAAAACTATATACTGGGTACATACACGTAATAGAGAAAAGCAAATGAGCAGAGCCAGGAAGAGGGGGGAAGGGGGGAAAAGGCAAAATTAAAAACAGTAAACTGAACAAGCAAAAGATGGGGAACCCCGAAGGGCAGAATATGTATTTAAGAAGCACTGTCTGCTGCAGCAATGGAGGTAATTTTAACCATCTTTATGGTGCTTACTTGTTTTGGGCGGCTAATTACGGAAAGGATGTGGGAAATGGGGTTGAAATCCATAACCTTGGGTTTTCCCTATTAAAAATACACCGCTCGATATGTAGTTCCTTATTCATTGGTCCAGAGGGATCGCACCCAAAAAATACTTTAAACAAAATAACATAACTATTTTTGACATTTATTTATTTATTTAAATTATACGAGTAATAAAAAAGAGTATACATTCAGGTTCTAAAAGCCTTAGGGTCAGCTGACATTATTATACTTCATGTAAAAGATATCGCCAAAGTATCGTTTCTGGCATCCTACTTATTATATATGTGAGTTCGTATTTTACCTTATTGAAACAAAAGGTATATTTGGGCCATTGGGTAGAAACTAACCTTGTAGTTCGTACTTGGTAAAACCAACACCACCGAAGCCAGGATACTTAGCAACATCCCAACACATTTTTCATGCCGTATGTAACGTTTTTAGACAGAAACTATTACTTTATTTTGAATAACAGTATTTAAAGATAGAAAACGCCACAACTTTTCAGAGATTATACGCCGTCAATTATTTTCAAGCCTTGAATTCATATCAGTCGTATTCTCTGATAATCAAGTAATAAAAACCTTCATATCTCATAACTCTGGTTAAAGTTCATATTACCTACATTCTGGAAAACTAGAAGGCAAAAGAGTGAAAGGGAATAAAAAATGAAGCACTCGAACAGCATGAAAAAACCGACTAAACCGGCAAGTGGTAACGAGCACATTCAAACATATGAGAAGAGTGGAAAAGCATGAATATCATTGCATTAGTGCATGACATATAAACAAGATTCAACCTTATTACAAATACCAATTCAAAATGTTACAATGTGTTAAGTGAGGGTGTTCTTAAACTTCCTTAACCTCAGGAATACTTTTGAAAAAAGGAATTCAATCATTGCTAACCACCAAACAAAATCACAAGCCTTAAAATTTTGACTGCAAAATGTCTTTACTATGTGCGCTTAAAAAAAATTCAGCAAATTACTAATGCAAACGGATGGTTTTACCAAGAAAGTAAAAACAATGATGCTGCGTAATACTGGTATGGCTCTTTAAAGTCTATGCTGTACAACGAACCAGCCTATATTACAACAGAAGATACTATATAGACTAGTCAACTATGATACAATGCCTTTCTTCCTGAGCCTTCCTCGAATTCATATTTTAAGCTGTAAGCATGTATATGTTTTCAACGGTAGAATTTAATGAAGAATACTTCTAGACAAGCTAGACTTTGAAATCACCATATTAACATCGCAAGTTCCGTTTGGAATATGTCCATGCAGAAATATAAAATACACACATACACACACACACACACACATATATATATATATATATATATATATATATATATGTAAGTTTTATGAAAAGTAATACATAAACTTAAATTTAAATTTAATTCAGTAATAAGATGTTAAAGTTATGAAAATTGTGAACTTTAGGGATCAGAGGAATCCATACCAGTAAGAGCTTTACCATTTCTTGAATCGTTTTGAGCCTAACGATGGGAGAAGTATCTCTCGAAGCGTAGCGCAGAAAAACTTTCAACTGAAGAAATGGTAAAGCTCTTACATATATACATCTATGTTAGAGTTAGATTGCATGAAAATATGTAAAAACGACATAACAAAGACAAATAGTACGTAAACTACAAAGCAAAATTGCATATCAGCATAAGAAAAAACTATCACCAACTTTAAACGTCAGTGGGAAAATCCATCAGATACAATACAAAAAAAAGGAAGGGGGATGCCACAGATTTGATACACAAACTATGGAGCAACTGTGAAATAACTGTGACGTACGTGGGGAGCGGTATGCCTAAAATAATGAGATACAAAAAGACTGGGAAAATTCTAACAAATGAATGGGCCAGGAAATAACTAACTGGAATAAAAATCGTGGCAGATTGCTGAACAAATCATTTGATTTCTGCCGATAGTATAAAGCACTTTCAGCTGTGAACGAGACAGGAGAGAAGCCGTAAATTAACTCTGACCTAAAATTTGGTGTACCAAAAAACAAAACTGGCTAAGCCAACAGAGGCTATCACTTTTAACAAACCCACAAATAAGATCTTTTAACATTTCCGACAAGTCAATAGGCCCAAACAAAATTAGGAGTGACTCCTCTTGTTGGGACTCAAGAGGGCAATGTTGTCATTTTTCAGACATATTCGGACCGGTTCTTTTCTTCACTATGAATTTTCCGCAAACGAAACAACGCATGCAGTTATTTTGTTTAGTTTTGTCTGGAGACATTATTCAAAACTTGCCATATTTTTTCTTACGGTTACTTTGTTTAGTTTGTATCATTTATTTGCCTAACATTTCAAACTGCGTCATTGTTTTCATTTCTCCCATGTTACTAATTTTGAATGCAAGAGATCAGATGCCTCTAAATATGGTAATGGTCTTGACTTTCCAGGTTTCCTGGCCTCCATAGAGCATTTGTTCCAAAATGCAGTAATCTTTTCGTGCACACTGAAGTGAGATTTATACGGTTCATGTAGTAAGTAATGACGAAATAATCGAAATTAATGTAATAAGTTGTGGCGTAATAAATCACATTCACGTAAAAAGCAAAAAAGTTATGAAAAGAATGGACGTAAAAGGGAGATGAAAAATGCAATGAATAAAATAGATGCTGTACTAAATATGAAATAAGTAACATAAGTAATGAGTAATGGATGTAATTGTGAACGATACAATACATACCATAAATACCATAATTACATAATAAGAGTAACTTTGAAATATAATGAAAAAAGTGTAATTGTCAAATTAACCAACGGGTACCAAAATTGATCATATAATTTGAAAAACTGAAGGATGTAGTAAATGTAACGACAGGGTTATTAAATAAGATAATGAACAAAAAGGATCTAAAATGGAATGTAATAAACATAGCCAATGTAATAAACAATGATGTAAAAATATTGTGGATGTAATAAACTATAATGTAATTAAAGTTAATTCCTGTAACTTCGATAGAAACCATAATGAACCAAATTAAACAATGGCACCGTAAATGTAATGTACTCTATAAAATATGCCAGAAGTAAATTCAAAGCAAATTTATTGCAAGCTCCGAAAATAATAGTGAAAATAAATTATGATATAAATACTTAATGATAACACCGCGTACTGAGCCGCATGGTGAACCGCGTAGTAAGCCGCGTGGTGAACCGCGTAGTGAACCGCGTAGTGAACCGCGTGGTGAACCGGGTAATAAGCCGCGTAGTGAACCGGGTAGTGAGCCGGGTACTGCACCGCGTAGCGAACACCAAAGATGTCACGAAGCAGTAATAATAAATTTAATGTATGCATCAAATGAAATAAACTATGATACAAAGAAAGCTCATTAATGTTCGGGTTTTGTTGTTATTTTTCCTTAACGCCCTTTGTCTCATTTTCTGAACATAAATGGTGCCCCACTAAAGGATTTTACTAGAGCTATGAGGCATTTCATGGCTGGGTGCTTTTTCTGAAGCCAGTGGCTCTTTTGTAATCAATGCAATTAATTAAGTGTGAAATAAATACAATGGACTTAATAAATTACAATATAAGAAATGTATTTTTGGAAGGAATGTAATAAATGATGGTCTTAGGAACGTATAAGAAAAAATAGCTGGAAAAGATGAAATGTATTTTTAATGTACATAATGGAAAAGCAGCTCAAATGCATACATGTACAGTTCAAAGCAACATGTGCTTTTTTCTGTGATTGCTTTGAACTGTACTGGAAAGCTTCAAGTTATGCAGTACAGTTTTAAGTGAAAACACGCAGTTCATCAAGAAAGCTTCCATACTGTCTATTGTTTACCTATGTTGACTAAAGCAACCCACTGTCTATTGCGCATGTCTGATACCCTCTGATAACAGCTAATTAATTCCCTATAGCGAAATACAAAATTCAGTGTTCACTGTCAATAATTCGTAAGTAAAAATGTATAAATGCTCAAATTACCGTGTTTTAAACGTCGCGGCAGACCTCGTACAACAGTGTAAACACTTTTACAGAAAGACACTGGCCTTAATGGTGCTGATCTTCTGGCTGCAACGAAACATCGAGTTGTGTGGCAAACTAATTTTGTCAATGTTTCACCATGAATATGAATGACAGAAGAAGAAGAAGAAGAAGAAGAAGAAGAAGAAACGTACCGATACTTGAATTTGTACTCAGCACTTATCTGAATTCTCAACCTGTTGTTTGTTACAGGTTCTTGCAGGGCTCAACCAATGTTAAACACATTTATTTCAGGTTAGTAGTGATGACCTACTGAACACTTTGAGCCGATTAAAAATGAACAAAAAGATAATTTCCAAGTTAAACATAAAATATGCCGACAATAAACAATTATACACCAAAGAATAACAAAAGCCGATTTGGGGTGGTTATTGTTGATTTCTGTACCAACACTGTTTTAGGAAAGGAAATGGAATATGTATTAAGGTGAAACAATTTGTGAAATGGCTGACCCCTATCGTAGAAGAAAAAAACCGACTTGGACTTTCTTTGAATTCCAGTTGATTCTTACGTGAGTAAGTTAGATTGCTACATCGTTTGTTTGTTACTGGTGCAATTACATTTGACTTTGTCTCTTTAAAGCACAAGAAAACAAAACTGGTCCTCAATGTTCTCGTGACTAATCAATGAAACATGATTTTTACAAACTCCTGCATTTCAATTTAGTCACTTCATAAACAAAAAAAAATTGATCATTACAGTGTAACAAGAATCTAGAAAATATGTGTGCTGTTTTAGTCCGATACTTTCTGGGGAAAAAATTTTTTTTTGTATAAAAGGTCAATGGCAAATTTACATATAGAAAAGGCAGTGGTTATTGGAGAAGGGAAAAAATGAAAGATTTATACCGCATTTAGACAAACAGTTTGTATTGATTGGCTCGGATATGGTCCATAAAGTTATGATAAACTGACAATAAAATATTTGAAAGCTGAAGGAAGCAAAGTTTATTGAAGAATTTTCAGTAATCAAAGATGTAGGTTGTTGATTTCAACTATTACTCTATGTCTACCAATGTCTACTGAAAAATGCTATACAGTTAGAGAAGTTAATTTGCCTCGAACATCATTCAGACATAAAATTTGACTAATACTGAACTTTTAAAGCTAAATGAAGCGAAGATTTGTTGAAGAATCCTCAGTATTCACAGAATTCGGTTGTTGATTTCAACTATTACTCTATGTTTACCAATGTCTACTGAATAATGCTTTTCAGTTAGTAGAAGTCGATTTGCCCCGAACATCATTCAGACATAAAATTTGACTACCGCTGAACATTTTCTGTGTAATTACATGTTCAGTACAGCAAGTCTACTGCAAGACTTGCAGCCTAAATGACGTGTAATGCCTTTTACAAAAGCAGCAGGGGTAGGGATGACAAGAAAATTCAAAACTGTTGATTATGCTAACAGCAACAAAAGACAAGTTGTGCCTGAAGCACTTTAGGAACTACCTTTCGGAGGAATTTTGAACCAGTGGCCAAGCACTTGTCGTCATTTTGTTTTAGCATACACTATGAGTTCAAATACACTACGCAAAGGCTTTTACAAAAAACAAGCTTTATCTAGCTCCCAGCAACAAAATGAAGTCCGCTACATGCCATACTATAAGTAATTATCTTCAGTAAATTAATGCTAAAGACTTCACCACTGTCCCCTTGAACACGTATATCCTTGTAACGTATTAAATGGAAATCTGTGCAGCCTTTCACTTTTAGAAGTTAGGTAAATTAACCCAACGGTATACCTGTGGAACAAATCTTATAGAAACTAAAGAGAAATTTCTATCTTGTTTTTCTTACCTTTCCTCAGAGCTAAGGTGAGCACATTTTAATCAGCTAAGGAATCTTAACAATCAAAAGTTTTGAAATATTTGTCAAACTCACAAAATTATATCCGGAAACAGCTTTATAAAACTAATGGACAGCTAAGCACCAAAGTTTTTTGAAGACCAAAGTACGCAGCTGGGATATTTGTCAAGACCATGCTGTGACGATAATAGCTCCAGAGGTCTTGCAAATCCGAGTGATTTGCGTTAAGAAAGTTTTGACCTGTTTCTCTGTGGGATGTAACGCTTATCAGAAAACAGCCACTCAAATGGAATAAGGGAGCATCCATAGTAACTGCTTCGTGTAATCGAGAAATTTCTGTCTACAAAATTTGTCGTTGAAACATGAGGTGACCAAGATCGAGTGTCGATATCGAACTCAGAGATGGTAAATTCTACCTTTAAGTAAACTTGAAGCTCTCTTCATGCGTTAAAAAGTGTTAGCAAACTTTGAAAAATTATAGCAACGGATTACGTGTACCACGATGTACTATAACAATTTTTACTTTCAATAATCTTAGTTTTCTTTTCTTTTCGCATATGGTATTTTCTCAACCTGTGCAAATGGGAGTTACCGGACATACATGTTTTGGGACGTTTGTTACACAACTTTATTGGAAAGTTGGCTGCGTAACACGTGGCAATTTTTTTCATAGCAAATCACAAGAATAATAGAGTAAACAGGATGTAGTATCTCCATTTACGATGTAACACCTGTGTTGTACAGTATCTTCAAATGGTTGTTATTATTCACAAATGCTCTAATGGTAATAGATTTGTCAGTACAGTTTTTGTAGCATATCACGATTGGTGTAATCTTCAGTCTTGACTGGTATTAATACCTTAATATCCTTAATTAATATTTATTTATTATTTATTAATATCCTTATTTGCTACAGCACTAGCAATGGATTATTTAGTCAAAATTACTATTGCAATCGTTGGTGCTTCCTACTTTAAGTTGAAAAAATCGCTGATGAAAAGCACCACAATGACACATTAAAAATGNCAGGATGTGGTATCTCCATTTACGATGAAATATTAATAAAAACTCCATGTAACACCTGTGTTGTACAGTATCTTCAAATGGTTGTTATTATTCACAAATGCTCTAATGGTAATAGATTTGTCAGTACAGTTTTTGTAGCATATCACGATTGGTGTAATCTTCAGTCTTGACTGGTATTAATACCTTAATATCCTTAATTAATATTTATTTATTATTTATTTATTATTTATTAATATCCTTATTTGCTACAGCACTAGCAATGGATTATTTAGTCAAAATTACTATTGCAATCGTTGGTGCTTCCTACTTTAAGTTAAAAAAATCGCTGCTGAAAAGCACCCCAATGACACATTAAAAATGGAGAAAAGGTTGCTGTACTCGTTATCAAATCACCAATATTAGTGTTATTATAATCAAAAGTACCGAGATCAATTAGAAGCACTATCTTCACCTTATTTAATACCTTGCTACCTGCAGTCGTGAGTGTACACCAGAAACTAAATAAATAAGGTAATGCTTCTCTCCAAACATCCATGGATATGTTTTCAGTGTCAACTCGAAACACAATGTATTCCCGCGATGTTCAAAAAAAGCCCCGACCAACTCAAGTTCAACACAGGGATCAGTCGAGGGTGTATTCTTTCTGAAAACCAATTCAATTTTTAATGTGTATTTGCTATGAAACACTATTGTTGAAATAGTCAACAAGATAAACATCAATGGATAAAGCTCAATAAGCTAATAAACGACCAAATCTCTCTTTAAACTTAGCTCAATTCCCAGCTAGACAGACATCTCTATACAATCTACATACTTTTCACTGTAAAAAACCCTTTCCTTAAACATCTTCAAAGAAAAAAAAAATATATACATATCAGTACATTTACATGTTTATTACTGTATATAAATTTCAATATGATGACAGTTTTTTCGCCGTTTAACAGCCCAACAAACCTGCTTGGAACATTTGACCTTTTACATTTCATACAAAGTCTCTAGTCAAATGTTATCAAGACAATCATATGGAACAGTGTTCGGCATCTAGAAGTTAAAGATTGTGATGGGCCAGAGTGCTAAAACCACTACTAGACCAGCTACTATTAGAATGTCGTATCGTCGCACAGCCGTCATCAGTCTCAAGAGTGCTCAACAACAAAAAGTGGAGGAGCATATTCATTTAAATATATGTATAAGAATACCACTACTAATACCAGTATATCAGTATAATGAAGTATATCAGGATTTAAACATTCAAATTTTAATTTGATTGGTGACAATTTCCTTCCTTCGTTTCTACGTATTTTTCTTATCCGAGTCCTGGTATTTCACATATGTAAAAACTGCTTTATTTTTATCTTTCTTCACCTGCACTGCTAGCCAGACAACTGGTTTTGGATACAATGAATGGTAAACGGTTGGTGGGGATAAAAGTCAACATTTTTGTAACTCGTACGTGCGCGTTAATTTAAGGGCTTGCAAATTTTTTTGCATCAAATACGACTACGTCACATAAAATGTTACTGATTCTGCCAACAAGATGGATCTGTAATCAGCTATTGGTTCAACATCTCTTTTGGTAGCTTTTTGGCTACTGTGTTAATAGTTCACTCAGATTCTCCTCATCTTTTGGCCGCCAAAGGCAAGCCAATTTTGGACCAATATTTCCAGTTTATCACCTGATCGATCTACATGGTGACTTATAGCAGAATACTGGAAACAAAGAAAAATGAGGAGCCGTGGCTTAATAGTTAGTGTAACTGCATCGTAACCAAGAATTCCGGGTTCAATTTCCCCAGCGGGCGATTTTAGAAGTTCACAAAAGAAAAAGCCATTGGTTGGCGTCAGGAAGGGCATCCAGCCAAGAAATACCTCACTGCCAAATCCAAGTCCCTGTGAAGGGCACCATCTGAGCCCCAGTTACTGGGGAAAAAATGACGTTAAAACAAAAAAAAACAACACCCCAAAACCAACTGGAAACAAAGAAATATTTCTGGCACTACTCAGCCTCATATATTGGTTTGTGCACACGATATTATGATAGAAACGGGAAAGTGGTGAATCAAGGTATTTTCTGGTAATATTTTGTAACTTAGAAAAGCCATGTATTTATCTTTTGTCCTTTGAATTGAAAAGATACAGTTGTACGAACAAAAAATAAGAATATAAAACATGAAGAGCAGAAGCATTCAATTTTTTTGTCTTTAAAGGGCAAACAAATCCTTTACCCCCTCTTGGTGCCTAGTAGTTTCAATAAATTCAATGTTTTTATTTATATTCATGGGCACTTTATAGACTAAGCGTTTATTTTATATATCCTAAAAGTGCAGTGACACATATCAAAACCGGGTGCGAAATAATGAAAATAAGATATAAAGCTTCCTTTCCTCTCTCAGATATCTATAACGACCCAGCTGCAGTATCCACTATCAAATATTCTATTGATCAACTGACCTCATATAGTAATAATAACCTGAGCGTCAGGCGGATTCAACAATTCCAAGACTTTACCTCCTCTGATGTCACTTGCAAACTGCTGCTGAATTGCCCATTCATTAACCCAACTTATCTAGTTATTAAAATTCATCAATTAGTAACAAAGGAATTTTCAAGCTAATATTCCAGGCATCTATTTCCTGTCCTGCATACCCTGGTGCTTTGGGAAAATCTACGCCCTTGTTATAAGCAAACATGACTAAAAATAATTCCTTGGAAAGCCTTTTTTGTTTATGCCAAAATGACTAAAATATGCCGTTGGGCAGCTTCGTGGTGGGGATAGAATGAATTATCAAAATGTATCAACTAATTACTAACAATACCACCGTCCCAGCTAGCGCACGACAAAAGGGCATCGCAACAGTACGAAAAAATTTCGGAAATGCTTTGAATGACTCGCTAACAAAATATTTAAAGGAAAATTCAATTATCTTTTCATCTCATTTCCTCTTTGAAAGGTCTGATGGATAAACCAGAAAGCTGTTTAAAGTTTATTTTTCTTTGTGACAGTTATTCTGCATGTATATGCATTCTAATTTAAAGTGTCAAATAAAAGAAAATTTGCAAGTTACATCAGATAGATACTGTATTATATAGTAATAAATGGTACAATAATTCAAGTAATGCTACTACAAGGCCATATATCTGTTACCTCTTACCAATAAGAAGACCACTGATTAATTAAAAAGAGGCTTTTATGTCTGGTCAACAGTTCAAAGTCTTTGTAAATTACCCTAAGAAACGTAACTCAGAAAATGGATGCAATGGGAAAACATATTGTATAATGACCTAACACAGCTAAAACAAGTCGTCATCATTTCAAAATGAAAAGATAAACCCGCAAAATACACATTGACCGTGTAAATTAGCACCAAAACCTGTTTGGTGTTAATTACAGGGAAAAGAAAATATAAGAAGATAAAGGTGGAAGTGCCCTATTTACTGTGGGTATCTTGAAATGGATGTTGTAACCAAGATCCTCATCTCTAATATTTGGAGACAGACATGCCTGAACAAGCTTGATATCCAAATGGCCACACACAATGTGACGACTTTAATGACAATGACAGTCTTGTTAAAAAGGTACTGTCTGTGCAAAAGCAGTTTCAGGCTGCAATCTTGATCATGTTTATAAATAGTAGACATAGCATTTCATAGAATGGTGGTAGTCAGGTAAAACGAACATATTAGTGTTAGGCACCAGTCAAAATTAAGTCTAGCCAGACTAATAAGCTGACTGCCAATATTCTAAAAGTTTGACAAAACTAAATTTGAACAGTTACTTTATTTATTCAATGTTCACTGAAACAAAACCACGGTAATTTTTCGTCAAGAGGGTTGTCCAACATATCCTAGCGTGTAAAACGGACGTTAAACCGCATATGATGATGATGATGATATGATGATGATGATGAGGGTTATAGGACTTCTTTTCTCCTGAATGTAAAGTTGATGGGGTAAAAGGTGCTCGAACTCAAATTCATATTTGAGACTATGAAAAGCCTGAAAAAGTATATCTCAAAAGGCAGCTAAGAAAAAGCTTACACCCCATGACATGATAAAGCTCCTTTTTCTGTAAGGATAGGGTTTTTCGTCGTCTTGCTCAAATCAGACCAAGCTCAATGTGATGACCATGATGACGATGGCGGCGACGACAACGATGACGACAACGACTACGATGATGATGACTACGATGACAAGGACGACGATGATGACTACGATGACAGGGACGACGACGACGACGACGACGATGATGATGATAAAAAAGGGCTGCTGACAAACATTTACGGATTTCTGCGAAGTTACATTTCAGTAACCTTTACAAGCTAAGAACCTTAACAAAAAACCCCAGCTTATTCTGGACTGAGAGATTACCTAAAGCGCTGAACTAAAAACTCCTACTCTTAAAGGAGGTAGAGAAATAAAGTAAAAGTGACACAGTAGGCTTACAATTCTTGATATCTAAATGCGGGAATATTTGCGGCAAAACTATTATTGATTCCTGGTAACCTTATTTTTATTGGCAGTGTCTCAGGTGACAGAATGTGTAAACCAACTGGTAATTGTTTTTCGTCAGGTAATACTGAATTGTGCATTGCCAGAAATATTATTTTTAGTAAAGTGAAAGGGCAGGTTTAAACATAATATTGTCTAGGAATGGCATAATAACAAAAAAGGCCTTCTAACTCTTGTGATTTAGTCGTTTATACCTGAAATCCTGCGTGGTCTACAAATATATGGATCCTTAACAATATTTAACTGTTTATGACAGCATTTTGTCATGATGCATATGTAATCATGATCAATGCGAATCAAATTTTTTAATTTTTTATTGCATGAGTATGCAATAAACTGCAAATTGAGTGACCAAAATTGTTTTGCTCACGTAAGCACTTTAAACCCTTTTCGCCTTTTTAAAATGTGTACATATCGGGTAGTTGTTAATTGATAAAACCACTTTGACATTCCATGTGCTTATTTAATGGATTTAAAAGGACCTGTATCAAACTCTTATTAAGGTGAGCCAGTATTAATCATGGATGGTCCCTTAAACAGTAATATACAATAATGGCAGATTTAATATTTGCAAAATTCGCAACTAATATTCAAGTTTGTACTATACTGCCAACATATGCTATAGGCTGTTATTACTACTGTCTATGTTCTTGTGATAGAATTGGAAAGGGTAAAGGATTACAATTTATATTATACTTCAGGGTTGGAATTCGAAATCAGGAAGCCCTTTAATAACGAAAACTCCTTTTAAGGTCTGTACTGAAGTAATTTTCTGTGTGACGAGGAAGAAAGATTCCAGAATTATCGGTAGGCTTTGGAGAATATACGTCATAAATCACATGGAATAAATTGGTTTANGTAATATACAATAATGGCAGATTTATTTATATTCTTGCAAATATTATTTACAATAATATTTGCAAAATTCGCAACTAATATTCAAGTTTGTACTATACTGCCAACATATGCTATAGGCTGTTATTACTACTGTCTATGTTCTTGTGATAGAATTGGAAAGGGTAAAGGATTACAATTTATATTATACTTCAGGGTTGGAATTCGAAATCAGGAAGCCCTTTAATAACGAAAACTCCTTTTAAGGTCTGTACTGAAGTAATTTTCTGTGTGACGAGGGAGAAAGATTCCAGAATTATCGGTAGGCTTTGGAGAATATACGTCATAAATCACATAGAATAAATTGGTTTACAATTGACGTGAATGGGAAAATATGTGGGCTAAAATTGTTGGCCATTTGCCGAGAAAGTTATCAAGCCAAACTAGAGTGATCACCAGATTTTGAAAATACAGTTCCGATTAATCAGGTAAATTAGTACTTCATTACCAAAAGCAGTTTACAAATTCCGATACTCCATGTCAAAATACCCAGTTTTCAAAGGAGAAAGTAGTGCAGCACGTAAAACCGATAAAGAAAGTTTTGTGCCATTACTCAATAAATGAACGCTTGGATGAAAATATAAAATAACATCGAGTAGTTAGCATCCCTGTGATAACGGGACCAGAGAATTTTGGCCACGTGTCAAGAATACTGGAACATGTGACTCAAACAACAGCATCCTAATGGGCAAAGTAGTGAGTGAAAGCAAAAAAGAACCTCATTCAGCAACTTCAAGCACCTGGGTCACCTGGGTCACCTGGTAGGATTTCTAACTTGCCACCATAAGGCTCTAAAGGAGGTGGTGATCATGTCACAGAACATAATACTAACAGGTATCAACAGTGATAAAAAAGGGAATAAAATACGTTTCCTAAGGTCAAAGAAAAGACATGGCAGAGTAGATACTCTTATCATCCTCCTGCCAAGTACTTTGACAACATGTGCACGTATGCCAAAACTCTGCAGAAAGCAACATTTCCTCCTCAGCGCGGAAAAATGTAAATCCTAAATAAACAAAATGTCATATAAGTCTGTGACCCTAAGTATTGGGGATAAACATTCCTCTTTGTGAGATAGTCTTGTTTGAAAAGCCAGAAGAAAAATTCAATGAATGACGAAAGGCCAAAATTGTTCATGGTTGAGGTCAAATGGAAAATACTTACTCATAGTTAATAATAACCACTTCATCGTGCCGGTACAGATCCTTACCCAGCAGCTCTAGTCAGTTAATATTTCGCACGTGCATATTAAAACAGAACTGTAAAACTAAAAAGAGTATGCACGTAAGTAAGACTAAAGCCCTGAGCTGACTCCTATGCATTCGGCAACAAGTTCCTTCCAGGTCTTTGAAAAAGAAGATAATACTGGATTTTTCCCATAACTGGAACGGAGCAGAGAAGTGGGGCTACGCGCAGGTCACCCAAACATCCACCGAAATGACAATCCGGCTAATAAAAAAATCTGACATGACGACAAAAAGTAGATAATCTTCTCTGTTCCAATACATCCAAATGAATATTGGTTAATTCTGTCACTCCAACGTTTTATCAACAAACGGAGTTATTTAGACTGAACATAAAAAAAGTGATGACATATATCTACAAAACTTAGCCCACACCCTCCCCACCACTGCGTGAGTCAAAGTTCATTCATCCATTAATGCCGTTCTAAATTTGTGGACATAAGTGGTTCTTGTAAAAATTTGTCGAATGACTGATCCTAATGATCCTCTTACAAACCTACAAGTGAATGGGAAAGAAACTTCTAAAAAACCTCTAAATGAATTTATATATATATATATATATATATATTTATATATATATAGTAATATTAATAAAGTATACCAATGTTCACTGAGAGTGCTCAATGTTTCCAGAGCGTTTATAAATCCAGTAAAGCATACAAAATAACTAGACAAATTTAGCAGTTACTACTAGTTTCATGTTTTCTTAACAATCTATATAAATATAATATATATAAATATATATATATAAGATATGATAAGTATGAAAGAATAAAAAAACTACACAGTCCATTTCGACAAGCCTGTTTCGTGATTTTATTCACTCTTCATTTCCTGAAGAGTGAATAAAATCACGAAACAGGCTTGTCGAAATGGACTGTGTAGTTTTTTGATTCTTTCATACTTATCATATCTTATATTACGCTCTGCATTTATGTATTGAGCACTTTAATACGGATAACCGAATCGAAAGCTTTATAAATATATATATATATATATATTATAACAAAAGCATTTTAACGAAGGGTAGTGTATTCTTAAACGGATTGCTGCAATAAATCTTTTTTCTTTCAAATTCTCAGTTTTTGGAAGGAAAAAAGGTAAGGATCATTGGAAAGCACGTACTAACAATTTTTGTACTGATGAAAAGATAGGGCATCTATCCATGGAAGGAGGGCACTATTCATCTGAAAAAACATAAATAATGATTCATTTAAATCCATGTGCAGAAATAAACTGCATATTTACTGCGAGATTCTTTTCATATTTACAGTCCAGGTTTAAGTCTAGTTTAATAACATAACGACTTTAATATATTTAAATTTCATATGATATAAATGCTTTAGAATTAATGAAATTATGAATTTCCTTTATTTTTTCAAATGCCAAAGGCGCAGAGTAACCTTCAGGGGCATCTGTAAAATCGCAGAATATTTTTTTCTTCAGTTCAAACCAAGCTAACAATTTTGTAATTTGATTTTCTACTTATAGCTCAAGTAAATAAAATTGTGGTTATTCTCTACTGATTGTGTTAATTCAATGGAAGTTTCTTTACTTTATATCTACTAAGCCCTGCATATTTGTTGTTCCTCAAATCATCTTGATTCAGACGTCCAAAAAAAGTAAAAGTAAAATACTTGCTTTCTTCAGTAGAAAAAAGATGACATAATGGCGATGGGCTCGGTGTGTGAATAACACCCATATGTCTTAACTAGGATTCTTCTCAACCCTTCATGTTCACTCAATTCATACTCCAAGCGTTTTCGGACCTGGTCTCCTACGATTTCCACAATTTGACGTAAAAAACAAAATAATTTTCGGAAGTTATATATATATATATATATATATATATATATATATACACATATAACTTGACCCAACGTCGCCTAATTGACATAGTATCTTCATCGAAACTACAACTGACTTTTCTGAATATGATAATATGTTCAGTATAACTGGGTGAGCTCGGCTTCACTTATCATGACAGACTCGGCTGCCTCATAATCAACAGTACAAAAAGCAGACCGTGGCTTCTGTCTAACCTTGTCGAGTCAGACAACTAAAAACAAATGTTAACGAAAAAAAACACATAAAAACTAGGGAAATAATTAATTCCACCTTATGTCACTCTCAAACGATAGGTATAGTGAATATATTATGCCCGTGATACTGACGTCACGTTATCAATACAATTGGAAGCGTTTTAACAGAGTAACAAATGTCATTAGGTTCTTAAGCTTATGGCATTATGTTCTTTTAATTAGGTAGTCGGCCTGCTTTATAAATGTCCTTCTCCAAGGTCTTTGGAAATAAGAAGCTCAGTTCTAAAGACTTAATTTACTATTTCTGTTAGTTCACAATAACATCCTAAGTGGTCAAAATATTAGCCAACCTTAGCAAGATCAAAATTTCATCGTCCTTTCATTTCACCTGAGGTCAGTCCCAGCAAATCGGACATTTTTTATATCCAAAAACAATTAAGTAAAAATCGTAATGAAAATTTTTAAAATGTACCAGTGTAACTATAGTATGGACCTGTGAGATGACGGACAAATTTACCGATCCATACTAGTATAATTTCTTCGTGAGGAAATTTTTCGCAGTCAAGTTTCTTCAAAAATTGCATGTACACGTGGAGTCTTGCTTCACTGAATCTCATAGTGACACAAATACAAAAATAAATTTTTAGAGTATCAAATTCTGAAGAGTTACACGAACTTACGGTAACGGTTTTTAAAGTTTTTAATGTCTTTAGTCTTTAAAGAAAATACCGGAAAACACACCTGAAATGAAACATAAACCCTGTAATCTTTTTTCAACATTAAATCACTATGTTTGAATTTTGCCAGTGAAAACCAGAAAATGAAATGAACTTTTACCAGTGAATAAAAAAATCGCTGAGAAATTCTAGAATTCTCTAAATCCCCCAAAAGATGTTCTAACGTCAAATTAAGTCATCACCGCACACAGCAAATGACTGCAAACTGTTTATAACTGGGAAACACTTCATTTAACATAAACATAGAGAGGCCGTTGCACTTCGGTAGGACTGAGTGTGCCAAGGAAGCATAACTAGTATACACAGTGTGCCACTGCGGTTGTTTGGGACGGAAAAACTTCAATGAAAAAATGCCGCTGCTCAGTGTTAAACAAGCACAAAGATCGCTGCATTTGGAAGGGCAAATTATTTTGAATTATCCTCTCAACAGTTGACGTCTCTTTTCCTTTTTCGAATTTTTTCATAATGATGGTTAGTTTTTTTATTACCACCAAAACCACACAAAGGGTAAGAAAACAAATTAAAAGGAAAGAAAGTTGATCACGATACAAAGAAATCCAGTTTCAAACAGATGACTTGCCAAAAGGCTGAGCCTGTTTGTGTCAAATGTGTTGAAAAGTTTAGATTTCCAAGCATATCTTTTAACGACTACATTTCCTTTCCTTTCATATTCGTTATATTGGATGAGAAAATTATATGACTTTGGAAATCACAAGAATGTTTAAACAGGGTTGCAATTGTAGGAATTCCAATCATGGTTTTTCAAAATTCCTTTTGCAGTAATTTTCTATGCATCTAACGACCACATAAAACACAGTTCTGACATTAATTAAAGTTGTCCAAAGTATCTCTTTGAAGAACAGTCAATGCTTTTTTTTCTGGTCTGAAAAGAAGAGACGCAATGACCCATCATAAACCAAATAATAGAATATAAATCAATCCAATTTCCCCAGCACATGCAGAATCTCGACAAACATGTTTTGAAATCAGCAGTCTGTGTAGTATGTAGTAAATTCGTCACATGTTATTTCGATTCCCTTTGCGTGAGAGCAATGAAGAGCAGTTGTCACATTCCTATTATTGAAATATACGTGCAATGTACCGTATAAGCTATTTTTTGATAACCTGAAACACTAAAAATTGGGTTCTGAACGGCAGTTCAACTAAATAAATGAAGCAAGAAATAGGCGCTCAAATATTCGTAAAGCACATGTGTAACACCATTATTCTAATTGAACTATTTCTTAGGTAATTTTTAAGACTGCGGTAACCAAATTAAACTCGGCATCCCCCGATGATTGTTATTACTCCTACGTGTCTCTGTTGCCAATCGAAAAAGAAATAACCATAACAACAACATTGTTTGTTGGTGGGAACTACTCAAAAAAGAAGAATCCGAAAATCAAAGCATGTTATTATGTTATACATAGTGGTTACATCATGTGGTGGAGTTTCATACACTCAAGATTATCACACTTACTTCAAAAGCAAGCGATTATCAATGAAAAATTTCAGACCGTCATGAATGGCTTTTTGACTAGTTATGAATTGCTCACAGTTAATAAATTTAAGAAACTTAACCATGCTCTTGAAATAACAGCTCTGGCAGAAGATTAATAGTTCGGGTACCTTATCATTACCTGATCACCAGATCAGATGTGTAAACTATATGAAGTACTAAGTAGCTATTAACTTTACACAAATTCTTTTGACATCTATTTCACACCATGTTTCAAATTACTTTTTTGCTCTTTGTTTGCATCGAAAACAAACAATTTTTTTTCTTCTGCACTCTATGGCCAATATAAGAATTTCTATGAAAGCGAGTGTTTTAAACACCTGGTCATCACATGGCATCAATTGCTGTGGAACAAGGGGCGATCCAGTTATTTTTGACAAAGTGACATTTTCCCCCCGATAATGTAAGCGATTTTACTTACTTTTATGCGGAAGAAAGTGAGTCAATTTTCTATTAAGTAAAGCAAATCAACTGAAATGGTGCAAAAAACTGTATCCATTTTCAAATTTAACGCCCCAAGCATCTCACAAGGAAATCCACTCAGCAATAAAATTTGTTGTTTTCTGTACGACATTTCCTGCTACTTTGTGAACATAAGCTGCAACTATTCATTCTGGATACTTATGTGAAAACTGACAACAAATATGCCTGCAGAGCAGAGACGATCAGAAGAAAAGAAAAATTCATGAGTTTACAATCAAACCATAATCTATAAATTCAAAATCCTACCTTGCACATCGGCTTAATATTGCACTAGCTGCATCAATGGCGATTTGTTGCATTTACTGCAACTGATCAAAACTTTACTGATCGTGTTATCAAAAGAATCTCTGCCCTAAGTAGGTAAAAACAGTTTATCCTTTTTGTTCGTAACACGAAAAATGACCCAGCACGATGTGTCTTTCTTGTAATCAAGCTGACAAAATTGTTAAAGCAGTGAAACAGACAATCACAAGGAAAATTTTAATCCAATCAACACCTGTCTTTCTATCCAAAGAGCAAAGCTGGACATCGTCACTTCAAGAGGTACCGATTCTGCTCATTTTTTCTCTTTTGCAGATCTGCTCCCAGGCTCCAAGCTCAAAACCAATCAAGCACAAGGGAAAACAGCCATTCAGAGAGCAAGAAATTGCCCACCAATAACTTTAATTTCAAAATGAGAAGTCGACAGAAATCTGAAATACTAAATGTGCACCCTCCAAGACAAGGGTTAACTAACTCTTTACAACATGAACAAAGAGACATTGTCAGAAAGTTTTGAAAAATTAAGTACACCTCGTTGTTAAAGGTAAAATTGACTTTTATTACATCTTTTAAAAAGCTTTTTAAATAGTTAAGTTTTTTCTAATACATTTTTGTGACACTTGTAGACATTTCTGGTGCTTCAGTAATTTTTGACAAAACTTAAAAACAATTTTTTTTGCGTGTGGATCTCAAAATTATGGATTTTTTGGAGGAGCGATAGATTTAAGCTCAGCTGATAGTCCTCAGCTGGCGTTTTATTACAAAACAAAAGAACGCCTTGTTCGGTGCTTGATTCCACAAAGTGAGGGCTAAGAGTCCCATGGTTAACAGCCTGACTTACACTGGCTGATGCGAAACTTAACAAACTTTGAATTGTTTCCAAATTTAAGGTTCATAGTTGTACTTTATAAGCAACACATGAGTAGGTAGAAACGTCTAGGTGTCATCATCATCATGTACGAAAGGCTCATGCTTGAGCCGCCGTGGCTTCCTTTGTGATGCCTCTCCACTATACCCGGTCCTGCGCAGCTGTTTATGCCTCTTCTATGGAGAGTTTAGATTTTTCCTTGATGTTGTCCATGTACCTTGTTCTCCGCCTTTCCCTTTTCCTAGCTCCAGCAACTATGCCCATTATAAGTTCTCTTTTCAGAGTTGCTGCGGAGCCGTCTCCTATCACCCTACTTGAAAATCCATGGCTCACTACTTTAGATTGCAATAGGAAAGGGTAGTGTGTTTAGCAGCCTTACTTTCCTTTTCCTTTATATTGATCTGCCTTTCCAGACTGTTGTGAGCTTTCAGGGATATCGTTATAAACATCAGTAAAGAGGACTCCCATATAGGTGAACTGTCTGACATTTTCTAATAGTTGACCATTTACAATTGTACTACGTTCATAATCGCTTTCTTCGCAAATGATATTCAACACCTAAGTCTTCTTTGCATTCAATGAGAGTCCATCGCTTTCGGAGCTTCTTTTCACTCTTTTAAAAAGACCATGTAGTTTCTCCGATGTACTAGCTATCAATAATACATAGCGTATCTCAGGCTTGTGATAGATTTTTCCTCAACTCTCACGCTTAGAAAGCGGATGGTGTGAATGGGTGTTTCTATCCCCTACATGGCTGTCCCATGGTCTATGCTACACCACCATATCAAAAGCATTTAAATAGTCGATAAAGCAAACGTATATCTTCTTGTTTCTCTCTACGTCTTTTTCGCTATCTCCAGCTTCAAGTTAAGGATTTGGTTTCTTGTTCTTCTGCCTGGTCGAAACCCTGCTTGTTCTTCTGCGGTCTCTTGGTCCAACGTTGTTTTTGGCCTTTCAGTGGGATTTTGCCACTGTGGCTGATAGTTCAATTTTTATATTGTTACAACACTGTAATGTGTGTAACTTTTTCGGTGTAGGGATCAATACAAAATTTAGCCAGTCCTGAAACCATTGCTTCTCTTCCCAAATCTTGGTACAAAGTCTGTGATAGAAGATTATCCCTATTTCTCCAGAGAGTTTTTCCCTACGCTGCGGCGACCTCCGCATCTCATGGGCTCTTTCTTTCCTTCAGTTCCTTTATTTCTTCTCTAATTTCTTTCAGTAGTGGCGCTGGTTAGTTTTGTATTTCCTCCATCACTAGGTTAAAGGTTGGTATTTTGTTATTCTTTTCATATAGGCTTTCACAGTATTCCTTTCGCTTCTCGCGTACCTTTTCTCCATCGCAGATAATGTGGCCTTCTTTATCATTGATTGTATCAATGTTTGCTTTGAACTTCTTTGTTAGGCTCTTTACTTATTGGGACAAGTCTTTGGTGGAATTGGCGATAGAGTTTTCCTCTATCTGTAAGCATGGTTAATTTATGTAATTTTCCTTGTCGCGCGTCAATAGTCATTGCACTTTCTGGTGCTGGTTGTTATAATTTTCTTTGTCTTCTGTGCTCTTCAGTATACTTGCTTTTTGTTTCACCCTCTTTTCCAACTTCTACCAGTGTCTCGCTGGGGATCCAGGGAGTTTTCTTCCATTTGTTTGTACTAAAAATATCTTTAGGACATCTGTGTATAGATTCCTTGCCTCCTGACCATAACTCACCAGGTGTTTCCTCCGCTTCATTCGCCAGAAGGGCTTCGAATCTGTCAGCAACTGACACTCTGTATCGGTAATTCAAACAAATGTAGTTCAATGGCATTGGGAATTGTTTTGCCTTTGGAAGCTTGAGCTGAATTTTGGCTACTAGTGGCTGACGGTCGCTATTGCAGTCAGCTAATAGGCGTGTTTTCACATTTTTTGGGAGCTTGTCCTCTTTTGTTTCATAATGACATAGTCAATTTGATTTCTAGTTTTGTCATCAGGTGGTGCCTATGTGTACTGATGTCTAGGAAGGGGTTCAAACAGTGTGTTTGTAACGATCAACTTGTTCGTATTGCAAAAGTCGATTAGGACAGGCCTCTCTCGCTTCGCTCCCCGAGAATGCATTTACCGTGTGCAGCTGATGAAGTACATGCTTTCCCAGCTTTTGCATTGAAGTCTCCTATCACAATTAACATGTCTCTGTTTGCTATGTAATTCATTGTTTCTTGGAGCATTTCATAGAATTGTTCAGGCTCTTGATCATCTACAGCGCTTGTTGGTGCATATGTGACAATAAGAGAGAGATTGTATGGGCTTGCATTGAATTCGATGTACAATACTCGGTCGCTGATTGAGCTATAGCCGATGATAGCCACTGTCTCTGCTACAATGATCCCCACCCAATGATTGTATCCTTTGCCCTCTTCCTTTTCCGCGAAAGAAAGAACTTGCTTTTCTGATTTGAAACTACCTTTCTCACTCCAGTTGGTCTCGCAAATGCCCATGACTTGAATTTACAGCATACCCATTTCATTAAAAGCAGTTTCGAGCTCTTTGTCAAACGTCATGTGACCAAAAAAAGGGATCATCGAATGACAACCTATCTTTACAGACAAAAGGCAAGGATATGCTACACAAATAACACTAGTTCCTGTCCTGTAATTAATCAACATGTTCAATACGCTGAAGCGAGTTAAAAACCTGTGTACAATACAAGAAAATTAAAAGCATTGCAAAATAAAAAAACTTTGACCATCCGAATCTTCTATTACCGCAAATTATGTAGTATCTAGAGGCACAACGTAAACGCTTTTTTTGCTGACAGACAAAAAAATATTGAAAAGTCATTTTCGTTATAAGACACAAACTTGAAAAGGAAAAAACTTTTAGCATATTGATTTGAATTGGCAGTTTTCAAATAATGTTTAGCAACTTGATCCGCCAGTATGCCAGTTAATGGGTTAATAATCCAGGAAAACACCAGCACCTACGCTAAGCAACAGGAAATAAATAACTATAAATCTTTAAATGGTTGTATTAAAGATAGCCTATGCTATAGCGTAAAGCCTGTGAGTATTACATATTCTTTGAAGGAATATTAGGTAGTCTGACGCCCTGCACTCTTGACATTGTAGTACAGTAGAGAAAAGCATATCTCCTAGCGATTTTCCCAGGATATCAAATGAAGGACATTTTCAATTCGTCTCAATTTTGTCTTTTTTAAACCTCACCTTAAAGAATTCCAATTATAAAAGAAGGAAAATGTGTTCGGGGAAAGTACAAGGTTCTACTTATTTTTTTTTGTTTGGTGCCAATGCAGTTGGTGGAAAGCTGTTTATTGATTATTTAAAAACGTAAAAACCCTGGATGCTTTAATTTAAAACTTGTTTGAGCTCAAATAATTTCATGGATTGGATACAAGCAACGGATCGAAATTCATTCGCGAATGCACTACACATTCAGAAGTTTCAAGCTCATTAGCAGTCGAATTAATTTTGAGACCACTAATTACAATCTTTGTGAAAAAAAACATGGATCGAATGGAAAAGCGATCTTTTAAAGACACGTATATGTACAATATTGTACGAACCTATAGCAACACTGTAAATTTCAGGCATGGTTTCTCATAAATAAAGATTTTTGAAACTATGGCAATGCTCGCACATTGCTGGGCTCAAATCATTAAAGTTAACAATAGCCAAATGTTTTTTAAAAAATATATATATTGTTTGAAAGCCAACGAGACGTTGATCAAGATCTAGAATATACTTTCCACGATCCGAAAGGTTTGTTTAGTGAATCGGATTCATTGTTCCACTGCCGTGGCCTTGTATCCTGGAGAGTTAATGTTTATAATGATGTAATTAACCACACAGGCCACTTTCTGAAAACAAAAAAGTTAACCCTAGATAAAGAAAAAATTAGCATTATCGATGACGATGCCATTGATACTGAGATGGAAGAGGTACATTAAAAAACTAACATGACGAAAATATTTGATCCCATAAAATCTTTCACTGATACCCTATTTTTGAGATTGAATATTTGCAGTACAGTTTGGCAAAGTTTGACGAAGTATGCCGTTTGAAAGCAAAGATCTTTGAAGGACTACTTAAATTTAGTTCATAATTAATGATAGAATATAGTTTACTTTTAAGTTAACTTCCTTTTATTAAATTTTGACTTATTTATTTTTGCTATGAGATTCCCCCCATCCGGACGGGATCACTGCAAAGGGTTTTAACAAGTTGTTTTTATCATTTTCTACCTTAAGCAAGTTCAAGTGTTAAACAATTAGTTTTCATGTCCAAGTTAACAAAGTGCTTCCATCTTGCCTTTGATCTTCCCCATCTGCGTCTTCTCAGGATCTTCAAGTTACCCATCCGCTTCCAGTACCAGTCATCTTCACAACGCTCAACGTATCCATACCAAAAGAGACTGATTTTTTAACCTTCTTTGACACATTAACATTCAATTTCTACATGCAATTTCTACTCTCCATACACCACAAACCATGACAGCACTCCCATGCTATGTACATTAAGCTTGAAGGAATTAAAGAAGATTGACAACCTATATGATGCAAAGTCGATTTCAATATCGATTACATTTCTCTTTTCCTTCCTAACTAAGCGTTTCTTCAGACTTTCTTTCTAATATTTCAAGCTGATGTTTAGCTCCTCTGAGTCAATCATACACAACTTAATATCATCAGAGCACATTATTACTTACTGCTAGCAATAAAAATGAAGTGGCACTACCCTGATTGAGGTCAACCTTAAACAAACACACTTGATTGACATAGACCTAAAGTACATGTCTGTCATGATTTCAATGTTTCAGAATTGCGCCCTGCACAGTAGTACTTGTGCACATGCCAGTCCAAATGTCGAAGTCGGGGATTTTTAGAACCTTATTTATCAGAAATTATGCCCCAAGAATTTCTTTAAAACAACAGCAGAGGGACCAAAACACTGCTCTGGAAAAGGGAACAAATACCCCTTTGAAAGTTAATATTCTATCTTTACTTCAAGGTGAATCTCAGATCCTTTCTCATGCATGTTATTGTTACCTCAGGACTTCGAAAAAAAGGAAGATGAATTACTGTGATTAAAAACTACGCCAAGGTTAAGGTAGTGGATAAGAAATGGAGTAAAACAAGATACAAGGGTTGATTGAGACAGTGGATGTCTGAAATGGAGCATGTCTGTTCAGAAAGCTGACTTGATCATCACACTGATCAAGTAGATTACTAGTATCAATCTCACAATTACACAAACGTCTTTGCAGGCAATAAAGGTGCTTAAACTGTACTTTCCTTGAGTCAAATCAAGGTTGAAAAAGATTCATAAATTATTACGTTTTGAATGTATGGCAGACCAACAGAAACATTATTTGTATTTTTTTCATGTCCCCTCCCACTATTTAGTAACAAAGAAAAGAAAACCAACATCTTCAGGCTTCGTATCATGACTCACTGACTGGTTCATGAAATCAACAAGAATAAAAGTACTTTAATATTTTATCTGAAAGCCCTGGCAACAGAGTGTTTTTGATGGCTTACCCACCTTGTCAATTAGTTTTAGAGCGAAGAGGACATAACTAAAGACTAGTAGCAAAGTATCTTCGTGCCTATTTTCAATTAAAAAGCTGTCAAATTTGGGTGGAAAAAATAAAAATAAAATTAAATCGCTAGAAACTGTGATGAGTGCAGGTTTCTTCGGGAAAGGTTCACAATTGGCCCCCAGCTCTTAGACTGCTCTTTACATTACACACTGAGTACGATTTATCGGTCACGTAAAGTCTAAAAATTGTTATGTAAAGTTACCACAGGCGATTTCCTTAAGATCGCCCAAGTTTTGTAACTACAATACGTCATGATTCTAAATCAAAAGCAAGCTAATCCTTTAATAATAGGTCCATACCTGGGTATTCTAAAATCGCGTATTTTATACAATTCTATGACTGTCAACGTTCTCCTTATTCTACCGGGTATTCTGTTATAGTTTATTTGCCAGAGAATGTCAGCCTAACTTAATACGTTTAAGCCTGTAATTGCTATTTCGATGCTTTGTTATGCCCCATATTTGTTTCAAAATGATTCATGCAAACAACAACAAGAACAACAACAACAAAAGATTTAAGACGTCGACAGTTCATTACTGGGAGAAAAAAGACGTCCTTGGTTTTTGTAGGGAAGAGAAATATGATGTTACTTATTGCTTAGTTTGATGTAAGGTCTTTGCTAGGAATTCAACTGAGATTTTGAATCACTCAAAATGCAAAGGCAACGCAAAGAAATTAATAAAGGCCTTTATTGACCAGAGAAATAGGATTATTAAGCACGAGGTTGATCGTTACGGAAAAGGGACAATTCATAAAAAAATGATGTTGGAAATGGACAAACTGGCACCAAAACACCTTGGGCACTGAGACAACTCAGGAAGTTTCTGCTTCCTAATTTGAACTAATTGTTTTTCCTTTTAAGAATCAACACTGGTATCAAAAGTATGCTTTTCTGTACATGCTGTGGTTCAGCTTGGCATAAAACAAATTTCTATGCCATTTTCGGTACTCGCTAAATGCCAGACTAAAAGCGGAATATGATTGAAGAAAAACTGGAAAAATAAAAGAAGAAAAAAATACTTTTTGAGAGTTCAAAGGGCATTTTGCAATAGCATTAATTGAAAAAGTTCCAAATATTTTTGCTGGAAGTAATTTTATCTCCTTTCTGTCAAATGGGTCACAAGCAAGGAAGATGAAAAGTGAAAAAGAATTCATTGGCACTCCGAGTTGAGCCTGCCAGTATATTTTGCTATTTTGTATGACTGTGCTTCGTAGTTGATAACATAATGTTCTTCATAAGATATTCATTTGTACAAAGAGTAAGGGATCCATTAGAATTAAGCAGAACAAAACGCTTTCAAATCTAAATTTTAACTTTAAGTTATTGTCCACTGTGTTAGCATAACTGCTGTTTGATACTACTTCCTAACAAAATACAAATCAATAATTAGAATAACAATTGAAATCATCAACACTGCACCCTTGCCTTGTTTAGAATAAACAAAATCAGGTTCATCATTAATTGTAACTAGACTCAAATGTTCAAACTTTACTGTTTGTAAATATTGTCTCCTAATCTTTACAAGGGATGTTTTCTTCATACAGAGTATCGAGGTTACGATTCATCATTCTACTGTTTCCCCTCAAAACCGTCTGGGAAATTAATTGAGTCGTTTGCCTTCTTCTTTTTTCCACAACCTGTATTTAACAACTTCAAAAACGAAGTTTTTATCGTAATAAAAGTTCCATTTTAATGTGCTGGTACCATTCCCCTTACCCTGACTGTTGCAGCGTAGGCTTTTGGATTAAATCTGGATGAAAATTTGTATGCTCTACCAATTACCTGTTTCCTATTCTGATTTTTGATTTTGTTGCGTGTGAAAGGAGATCGTTGCACGTTTTTTTTGTTTTGCATTTCGACCTGTAACCTTCACTTTTGCATGAGTATAATGAGCTTATTCGCATGATTTTTGTAACAGTTGGGTACGTATTTTTTCATCGAAGCTGTAGATCTTGGTGTAAATGCACGAGGGCTGCAAAGTGGCTTCAAAGGAACTTGTAAATTGATCGTTTCCAATCCAGTTCGATTTTGGCAATTTAAATAACTTTCACCGATGGTTTCATGAAGTTTTCTACCCCTGCATTTTCCTATAGACAAAGAGGGTAAATTTGTGTTTTGATCCGATTTCATGAAGGAATAAAATGCTCCTTTGTAAAGGTGGTCCATTGTCATTTTTGACAAATTCTGGTATCCCATGTGTTGCAAAGATACGTTCAATTATAGGCATTGTGACTTTCAAGGATGTCAAGCTCACATCCTCAATTTCTGGGAATGTTGAGTACTTATCTATAACTACAAGTAGATATGATTTATCAGGAAAAGGTTCACATGAGTTTATATTTACTGTATGGCAAAGTATTGGTGGTAGCGTAGTCACTGATGAAGGTTCTGGTTTACTAGCTGGTCCTGTAACTTCGTACGAAATACAGCCTTTTTATTCTCTCTCAATCAGAGAATCGATCAACGGATATCAAACTCTCTCGCGCAAAAGATCTTTTGTCATGACCATGCCTTGATACCTTTCATGTGCAACAAATACAACTCTTTGTCAAAGTTTGGACGAAATAGCGATATGAGACCGACGTAAAAAAACGTTTGGTTCTTCATTTATAGTGAGTTTATCTTCGACATTACAAAACTGCTAAAGTTCTTTCTTCCTCTCTTCTGAAAACGTCAAACTTGGCATGGAACTTCAGTTCTTTATGCGAATAACTTCAGAAAGTGTTCGCAAACTGTCGTCTACCTCCGTATCTGATTGTGTTTCTTGAAGTGTCAATGCTTTTGGTACTGCATGTGCTGTGATAAACATGACTTGGGTGTCGGCTATTGTTGAACGACAATCAACGTTTGTATTATATGTAGTGTCGACCTGACGTGAAAGGAAGTCTGAAGGACTTCCTTTGCCGTGTAATGTTCGACATCAAATTCATAACCTTGAAAACATAGGTTCAGCCTTTCGATTCTGGGTGGTGACTTTGAGAACGGGTAGTTCAGAATTAGTTGAATTGGCATGAAATCCTTCACCAGCTTAAAATTTTTTCTTTCCATATATATATATATATATGTAGTCTTTTTTTATCCCAAACAATGTCAATAGTTTTCCCTTCCTTGTGCAAGTATATTTTCTCGACGTCCGTCAGAAAGGAGTTAATGTAGCCAGTGGCATTTTCGACCTATGAAACTTTCTAATGTTGTGTTAGAATGGTTATAAATTCATATGGCGAAGCATCATTTCATCACCTCAAGCAATATAATGGCTTTCCTGTGGTAATACCAGTTGTTGGTATTCAAGGGCTATCGAACCTTGTTTCCGTAAGTGAAATGTATTCTGTGAGCGGTTTGCTCCATTGACGTAATTGATTTGTCAATGTACAGGATACCTTTAAAATCGTATTAAAAATGTATAAAAGTATTAGTATCAGAAACCTGGTTGGAAGAATAGTAATCTTTGTGAAATCATGAGCCAGCGAGAAATTATAGGACACTTTTCTTGGTTTGTTAGTTCGAAGTAAATTAAATAACCGCCTACTATCGCAAGAATTAAGGTTTATAACTGTCAGGAACATTGAGTTTTCCCTTGGTTTTCTGCAGATATTATAATTTTTGTATTTTTTATCCAGCGTAAAGTATTTTGTTGCTCTCCATAGAAGCGTTCAAGTACCTGCCGTGCGACATAACGCTGTAGATTCACTTCGATCTCTTTTAAACCTTCAAGATTATATATCTAGTTGTTTATTCCTTCTTTTTAACGATATATTATTTGCATTTCTGTTTGGCAACCTTTCATTTGTGTACCTATTATGCGACCTAAAGGTTTATTTTTGCTCGTTCCCGGTTTTGACGATTTCTTTGGATATTTTGAAACCTGGTATAAATTTTTATTTTCATAACCTAAAATTGTTATTTCATAGGTTTTGTATTCTTTACAGTACTTTTTCTGTATCACTGGTCTACTGTTTTTCTCTGCTTTTTTGTCTAATCCTAAGAACATAACCTTTTTCAACTTATTATAGCCCTTCATTGCCCTACCATCACTCTTCAAATACTTCTACGTCTTCTATGGCAGAATGTATTGACATAGACGTTTTCTAAACTTCGATATATCTTGTCATTTATTCAGTGCTGGCAAACTGGCTCTATTTTTTAAGTCCCATATGTCAAAAGTTGTTGTATTTTTCCCCCCAAATTACCCTTCTTGAGTTTCCTAAGAGCCTGATTTTTCTCTGCTTTTTTCCTTGCCAATCTAGACGTTTAGATGTACAAGCGTGAAAATGTAGTCGAAATTTCAACAAAGAAATAAGAATAGGTGGGAATATTGTTGAGAAACATTTGGAAAGACTTTTAAACCTTTGTCATGAAGAGGCGTCGTGTGTGTACCTGACCTAGGATGTGAAATTAAATTAATTTGGCAGATTTCACTAGCAGAAAAAAGGTCTAAGCTGAATAAAGGTGTGAAAAAACCTTCAGTTGTTTTGCGAAGATAGAATGGGGATCTGGTCAAAAATTATCTAGCTTTTCTTTTCAAAATACGAAGAGGGTGGCTCTGAAAGAAGAGGATTCTAATTATGATCATTCTTTCTTAAATGGAAAATTTAATTGCTTTTAAAATGTTACACATAACTTATTTTTACTTTACTTACCTAACTTGTGGTTGTTCAGGATTCAAATAACCAAACAATATTACATGAATAACGAGTCGTAAGTTCATCTTTTGTTATCTTCCTAGTGAACAGCGAGAAGTTGGTTGGCCCATGAGGGGCATGAATGGTAAGATTCTAACTGGAGTTGCAGATTTACCAAAATGGTATCGACATTTGTATCGACATTTCATTGTTAACTGCTTGCTGTCGTATTACTTGGTTAATTACAAATTCTGGCATCATAAATAGATTTGCGACTGCGTCCACATCTACGGATAATAATTCAACACAAGCTACTGTGTCAGCTGAATCTTTTTCAGTTGTCACAGTAACAGTCAAGCTACTGCCTTTTTGTCCCAATAACCTACTTATTTGATCGCCAAAGTTCTATATTCGTCGAATATCGTCACGAGAGATAAATTCAGTAATGTTATTTTTCCGTTGGAGCCGAAGTCCTCCTAAGAAGTTTGCGACCATCCAGTTAATCTCCCAGGTGCTTAGATTTACGATTGGAAGATCACCATTTCTTTGGTATTTAGCTTTTTGGGGGATTACCTAAATATTATAGTGTTTGCAAAGAACGAAGGTAAATTGGTTTACTACAAGACTGGCAAAAAAATCTCATTTTGAATGCATTGAGGAAAAAGCTGACAGCTACACAATGTTCATTTTACATGTTGTTTCAATTCTTCTATCAGTGCTTGCAATTGAACATAAAGATTTGAATTCCTGACTGCTTCATATGAAAGATTTAGGAATGAAACATATATATATGTATATGTATATGTATATGTAATATTTGACCTGGTATTTTTAGTAGTCTCTTTAAGTGTATGATCTACATCTTGACTATTTGTTTCTTCTTTCTGGAGTAAGACACAACTTTCAAAAATCCTTTGGATACAAAACGTCACGTAATAAGTGTGTTGGTTGTACTAAATTTGTTACAAGAAAGCAGGCGGTGGTTAAAAATGTGGAATTTAATGCTTTGCGTGATTTTTGATGCCTCCTTCTCCATGCACACCACGTAATGGAACATGAGAATAGTACGCGAAAACGAGGCTACAAGTTACTCGTGAGGGGAGGGGGCTTGACAGTGGCAACACAAACATTCTTACATATATGTATATATGCATAAAGATAGATAGATAGATAGATAGATAGATAGATATAGATGTGTATAAGATAGAATTCCGTAGTATCAATGCTTTATATGGGTCGAATTCAAAGTGGAGTTTTTAATTTAAACACAAATATGATTTTATTTTCTAGATTGACCCATACTACTTTTATGAAATAACTACTTCTTGCTCAGCTATCAACTCGTTTGCCTGCCGTCTTGATGAGTGTGAATTCATTGTGGTCCAATATCAAATTGTGATAAGTAGGCATGAATATCAAATAATTAGTTTGAGGTGTGTGACAATTGGCCCATGGATTTTGGATTATAGGATTTCAGTTTGAGTGACAGCAATAACTAAATACAGGAAAGAAGAAAATCCTATAATGAAAGATCCACGTGGAGGAGTTAAAACCACCTTTCGCTGCAAGAATAGTTGGTTCAGCCACAGGTCAGCCACAAACACTGTGCTTTGCTCTGATTTATCGCACCATCTTTGTTCATTTTAAGAAATGAACCAATTTATTCATGGCATGAAAATTGTTTCTTACGTCCTTTAAGGATACCTCTGACCCTTTTTTTCAACCCGATATCTAATACCCACAGTGAATTTCAAGGCAAGACTTATAACACATCAACAGATGTAAAGACATTATTATATATTTCGAGTAGAGTGACGTAATAGCAATAATTGCACAGAAAATACTTTCTATTTGTTGCAAAAGCAAATTTGATTTAATTATTTCTTGCAAACACAACTTATTACAAAACATTAATATTCCCAAAATTATTAGAGTATGAAATTAGCATGATTTTTAAAGATATTTATTATTGTACACTTAACACAAGTTTTTAATGATCAAATCTTTTTAAAAGCTCCCTTTTTTCAATAAGAGTTTAGATACTGATATTTACTAAAACGATTGGATACATTTTGATGTTTTAAAAAAATCTACACAAAATTAACACATAGCTAAAATTAATTCCATACTTAAATTCTTAAACACGAATTTGAAAACTCCATGTTAATTACTTGCATATTCAATTTTATGTGATAAGGTTTATCTCCTTTTGTGTAAATTTACTCCAAACAAAAACCTGCTTTTTTGTGGGTTTATTTGAAACAAATTATTTTGATGCTGGAAAGAAAGTTGTAAGAAGCTATTGAAAGTATTGTTCAAAACGTTGATTTCTAAAGGTTTATAAAAATTCATTGTAAACTTAACCAGCTAAATATATTGCCATTTGCCACATTTTAGAAACGTTTAGGTTTACCAGTCCCACCTTCTGGTTTCCCACTTTATAAATCTATATTTTAATAGAGGAAGTAACTGATGTTTATCCACGATACCCCGCTAGACAAAAGAAAGGCAAGGACCCTGAGATATCAACCTTTATTGCATTCCAAAAGATCTAATTAGATTGAAGTACAAGACCTGCTGAATGTATTTTATCTTGCTCGTTTATTCCGTGAAAGGTTGACATACCGACAATGACAAGCTTAAATTTAGAATATAAGACTTATTGCTTAGGCGTTCATTAAATAGTCTTTTATAGGCAACAAATCAAGTTAACTGCTTTCTTAAAACTATATATCCTTTTCTAGCTAGATAAAAAAAGAATTGGGTATATTAGGGATAAATTTATCATTTGATTTATTGCATTTTGTTCTTTGTAAAGAAATTTGAGATAAAGTGAGATTAAATATCTTAGTCAGTTACTTGAATTAAATAAAGAAGAATTCCAAATAGAGAGGAAATACATGACAAAAAAGAAGACCAGAGGGATCGCCACGCCCTTTCACAATGAAAATATTTGCTAGCAAACTAGTTATTATCCCCAAATATAAAGTGGGATTTTTTAGAGAAAAACGATATAACATTAGCGCTGCCACCTATATATCGTCTTGATATAATAAACAAAATAAGAATTTAGGATCGTTTAGGATTTTTTTTACACATTTTGTTTCTGTTGCCTAACTGTAATGACATATATTTATTCATTTTCATTTTGATATCAGCAGATATAGGTAGTCTTAGCTTTGTTTTTCCTCAGTCATAACATCGAGGTATAAACACTTTAACTCCCTGAACAAGACGATGCTTTTCTAAAATAACTCGCAATACTTAGTGAAATATTACAAATCAGTCATGTGTGGAGTACTGAAAGTACGATGCCAGTTGACGGATAGGCGGGAATCTAATCATTTAATTTAACTTCAGAGTATTTCACACATAAAAAATGATTGATTACGTAAACAATTACTGTTTACATTGTGTACATTATCAAAATTATGGGTTAGAAATCAGGTAAATATGTGTGCCAATTTTGACAATAAATGGCGTTATTTTCTGCCAAGAGGGGGCTGTATGACCTCCTTCTGAGAAAATATCTGTATCCTTAGCAGGATCTATATTTTAGTTAATTATTTGTTTAAGGCTGCCAAATGAGGCTGCCTTTATACCGTACTAAAATCCCAGGTACTATTAACCAAAAATATTTTCCACTGGGTTGCTTGGTTGCTTACCAGATATTCAAATAATCGATCATCTTTATTTGGTGAAAAGTAATACATTTATCACTATCATGTAACATATTACACAATAGTAATGTGCCTTGTAACCAAAGATTGCCTGGAAACAAAAACTAATTTCATGGGTTTCCATAGATGGTCTTTGCTTACAGGTTTGGCTAACTAGATCCAAACCTCATGTATTGTTTCAGTATTAAAGAAATATATCAATCAAAACGAACAGTTGATATCATATCTGGTCCTAAATTCTAACAATAATTTATGGTTAGAGATTTTGTTCTCCTTCAACAATCGAAGTCATGACTAATTACATGGGAGTTAGTACCTTTTTCTACTTACCGGTAAATAACTACGGTTCAGTTCTACAAAAAGTGGCTTAAATATTACACGTATCGTGAAAGTCAACTAATATTGTTATAAATAGTCTATGACAGATGGGGAAGACCAAACAACAACACTCCTTTGCAAATTCAGCAAACTATTCTTTTTTTTCTACAATGCCAAGGACTGTCGATTCTCATCACTTTTCGTATCCAGAGACCTACTGTAATTTGTTTTTTTTATTTCTTAAATCGAGTTTATTTAAACCTAAACCAAAATTAATTTGAAATCCAGTTCTGGTAACAGAAATTCTCCAATATCCTGAGCATTTGAATAAAATTAAAGTATAATAGCATGCTACGCATTAGGCTAAATTTGGAGATTTCAGTCTAGCTGATGGGAATGAAAGCATGTAAAGGAAGCCTTGCTATGTCTGATGAGTAGTATTCAGTAGCGCATTCAAGAAAGGAGGAGGCTTGGGCGTGGGGCTAGCAATCCCTCCCAGTGAAAAGCACTGTGCGCTACAGACGCGTCAACAACCGACCAAGAGATTTCTCTCCTGGGAGAGGACTGGTCCTCTTCAAGAGGACGTATAAGACCATGTGGTGAAAGTCGTAAAACTATGGAAGCTACAAGGCCGATCTCCCTTCTATCGACTAGAACCACTACTAACATAGGAACATGGAATGTGAGGACAATGTATGAAACAAAAAAGACAGTACAAGTAGCCACAGAGATGAGAACCTGTAATCTTACACTGCTTGGAATCAGAGAGACGCGTTGGACACAGTCAGGACAAAGAAGACTACTCACTGGAGAGACTTTGATGTATTCCAAACATGAAGGAGAAAATGCTCCAAACACAAAAGGCGTCGCTTATGTTGTCAAAGCAACCACAACGAGCCCCAAGATAGGGTGGGAAGCACAAGGATCAAGAATAATTGCGCCATCTTTCAGAACAAAGGCGAACAAAGTCAAGGTGAATGTAATTCGGTGCAATGCCCCAACCAATGAGAGTTGCAGAGAAGAGGAAGATCAATTCTACGACAGAGGCAAAATGGTCTGGCCACGTACTCAGAGCCAAATGTCAACATTCTTCTGGATGACCTTATTGCCAAGGTCCGACACAACAACATGGGGTTAGACAAGCCTGTCTACTGTCACCTTGTCACCGAACAGGCAGGAGAAGCGGAACCCAGTGAACACTGTTCGACCAGCTTGATGATCTAGATTTCGCAAATGACCTGGCCCTGCTTTCCCACAACAATCAGCAGGTGGAAGACAAGACTGAACGATTACCACCCACTTGTTCTTACGTTAGCCTCATGATTCATAAGGGGAAAAGAAAGATACTGAAAATCATTTCAGTAAGTAAAGCATCGGTCACATTGCACGGAAGTGAACTGTAAAAAGTTGAGTCCTTTATATATTTTGGCAGCATCATTGATCACAAGAGTGATATAAATGCAGACATCAGACCAAGAATTGGCAAAAGGAGGGACGCATTCTTATAGCTGAAGAACAGTCTTGAGCTCCAAAGTTGTTCAAAAGCATAAAAAGATTCAGGTGTTCAAATCCAACGTCAGCTCAGTCAGATTGTATCGAGCAAAAATATGGAGGACAACAAAGACTGGCATCAAGAAGATGCAGAGGTACATTACCAGCTGCCTGAGAAAAATGCTCCGGATACACCAGCCTGGCACCAACAGCAACACAGTCCTGTGGCAACGCACCAAACAGTTACAAGCTGAAGATGAAATCAGGCGCATAAAATTGGGATGAACTGGATACACCCTGAGGAAGCCAGGCAGTAACATCACAAGGCCTGCACTCAAATGAAACCCTGAAGGAAAGCGGAAGAATGGAAGGCATAAAAACAGTTTGAGAAGAGATCTTGATGTTGATAGCAAGGAAATGGGAAAGAACTAGAGTCAGCTAGAACGAGCAAAATAAATCGAGCACTCTGGCGGTCTTTTCATAGAAATATCGAATAAACTTTCATTTTTAGACTAATTTAGTGTTAGCTATAAATTTAAATCGTGTGGTTGTCTTTACTGGTAAAGAGTTTACTAAAAGGGAGACTTTTTTTGGGATCTGATCTAAAATGACGTTTTTGGTAACCGCGCTTCAAAGGGAACAAATGTCGTGATTTTTCTGTGGTGGTAGGAAGATGGTACAGATATGGTAAAAATGAATTTTTTATTTCTAGGATTTTTTCAAAAATAAGGGTAGAACTATAAAGAATATTACTGACACATTGGTAGATATCAAACTTGTTATTATTGACAGGAGACTGTGTGAATAAAATTGTCGTTTCTGTTACAAACTAGGAAGAAAGAGATATGTTTGACAATTAGCTAGAGTAAAAACACACTGTCAGGCATAATGTTTGAAGTCTGGATCAAAGTCCAATTGTATTTTTTATACGACAGATAAATTTTTTGTCGATCTGTTGTAGAACCCATCATTTTTTATCGTTGTCTATAAACTCATAACAATACAAATGATAAAGGTCTTTAAATTTCTTTATATCTTTCTAGGATAATCACCTTATCAAGTTGTTTTTTCTCTTGTTAGCAAAGACCAGTAGAATTAGCAATCAATGCATCATCACAAGTGCCTTGTTAATGTTTATGGCAGACAAAAGGTAAACACTGCCAGTTTCACATTCCATAAAGCGATTTTCCTGTATATGTGAAATATAAATGACTCATATGGCTTATTTTTTGAAACGTTGTGTAACTCAACCAGTATGATTCACTGTCTTCTTTCCTTTTTGGTCTCTTTTTCATAATCATTGCAATGTATATTTTTCTATAACAATTTAACACACAACCAATTGCAACATGAACTTCACAACCATTGCTACAGCAAAAAGGAAGTGGCACGGTTTAAACAGTCAATGGACGTGTAATGTTTTGTTGCTAAAGCTCTAACGGGGTTTCACAAAGATAAATCCTGCAACGAGTAAGAAAGAAACTGCTATCTGGAATTAACAGTTATGGTCCATGTTGTAATGGATCCTCGAAGGAAAACAAAGAAGACTGGATTTAGTAAGAGGAGCCAAAATATTCACAATGTGTATGGTATAAAAATATACAAAGGAGTATATACCTTATTAGTATTCTTATTGATCGTCAAAGAGGTAATACTTTATGTTCGAATGAGAGTAGCAAAAATGGAATTGGTAAGTACCAGGAGGCAAACGAAAATTAAAACACTTCCTGAAAAACCATTTAGAATTAAAATATCAATCGCAATAGTAGTCTGAAATTTCTGATAGAATTAAAGAGAGTATGGTAGCGGTAGTGGTACGAGTGATGGAAGTAGCTTTAGTGGAAGTATATCTAGTAGTAGTAACATGAATTAAAGGCACAGAGGAAGGTCAAATTTAATTTACCTGACAATCACTAGCAAATAAATAGCAGAGCAGATAATAAGGATTCAACAAGGAAAGATGAAATAGCAGTTATCGGTTAAAAGAACCAGACATGGTTCTGTAGAAAACCATGATAGCCAAACCTCCTTCAAGATACACTACATAGAAGACGAAGAATAACAAGCTGATATGAGTAGTAGTATTAGTAGTAGTAGTAGTAGTAGTAGTAGTAGTAGCAATATTTGTAGTAAAAACAGTAATGGCATTACTGGGATAACGTGAAATAGTAGTGGTAGTATTGGTACTACTGACAGTAATAATAATAGTGGGGCTATAATAATAACTATTATTGGTAGTGGTGGTGGTAGTAGTAGTAGTAGATATAGAGAGAGTAGAAGTATTTTTTATTGTTAGTATCATTTTGCAAGTGATGTCGTGATTCTTTTTGATAATAATAGTCATGCTATTACTACTGGTATCCAAATGTTTTTTTGTTATATAATTCAGACAACCTCGCCAATAATAAGACCTTCTTAGTTATTTGTGTTATTAAGTGCGTCAATTGAAGAATGCTTGAAATTCTTTTTTTCAAGTTTTTGGTATATCATAGGTTTAGTATCTGTTGCAAGATTAAAGTTAAAAAACAGTACTCTGACAGTGCATTTAAGTTTTTCGCCCTACTAACCGATTTATAGAAAGAGTAATTGCAATTTAGATCAACGTGGTTTTAATGGGTACAGACCTTCTCTTTTCATGTCTTTGCGTAAGTTATTTCTCCTTTTTTGAATGAGGAGGTATTCAGCAATGTCCAGTATGAAATTTTAAAAAACCCCTCCAGTTACATTACATGTAGCAATTAAAATTAATATCACATCTTCTTTTTCTAGTTCTCAAACAGTTTCAGTAGATAGTATTACAAAACCATGGGGATCCAAGGAATTGTGTGAAATGTGATTTTGCCAAAGAAAAGGGTAAATTTGTATGTACATACGGGATACGTAGAGAGGAACATTGTATCTTGAAGGTGTAACTCACGGCTTCTGAACAATACATTAAAATTTTTTCTTCCCTTAAAAAATGACACCAAAAGCTGTGTTTCATATGCTTCACTTTGTGGTTCGTGTCTAAACATCAATCAAAGTTATTTGCTAACTGTACATTATCGCCGATCGTTTTATGGCTATTAATTGAATTCTGTATATCTTCCGTGTCATCACGTTTAATTGAAATTGAGTTTCCCTTTAAACTTTTGAGTGAAATTGGGTATAATATTACCAGAGGTACATTATTAGTGGTAGTGTTTTGCTAAGCAATGTCGATGAAAGAATTTATTCCCATCCAAAGAAAGTATGCTAAGTTCTGTAATTAGGACATTTTCCCATTAAGATGCACTTCTCATGTTCTTTAATTCCATTATTGATAATAACCTCTTCAACCTTCTCATGGACCTTCACACCTGAATAATTTGTTCAGCATTGAAAGAAATCTTCATTTTGATACTTGGAACAGAGATACGTCCCTGGCAAACGTCGTTTTTTTCTCTGATGTTTTAAAGTGTCATTAAAATGCTTTTAAAAACCTAAAACAGAAACTAAGTGGATCTTATTTTTTATAAGAAATATTCTTAGAGATTTTTCCCATAACTTTCTGGAAAAGGATCAAAACCAACAACAAACAACCAAAGGGGCTAGCCGGGAAAACGACTGGAAAACTGGTTTTCTCATTTAACAAAGCTTCCTGGACATCTCGCAACTCTACCTGAAAATAAATCCCTCCTAAAAGTTCAAATTTGTAATTCTTTGAACATTCCAACCTGCAAGTATTCCATTGCAGGATAAATTTTTGTTTTGAATAGTACAAAGAAAAAAGCTCTTGGTCCGGACGAAATCCCGGCCATCATGTGGAAAGATCTTATTTTCACCAATTGCTTCTCGACTTATGTAATTTTCCAGTTGCCAATCATGTTTTCTCAAGCACCTGGTTCCGTTCACAAATCATACCCATTCCCCAAAAGAGTGATTTGACATTACCAACAAATTACCTTGGTATTTTACTGCTTTCTATAACTGTAAAAATATATAACAAACTATTCCTGAATAGTCTTCGTCCAAAAATAGAGCCTTTTCTATGCAAAACCAAAATGGTTTCCGCTCAGGTCCTTTTACTCTTGGACAAATTCTCGCACTACATAGCAAAATTGAAGGAATCACTTTTTGAGATAAAACTGCAGCTCTTATTTTTTGCTGACGTCAGGGAGGCTTTTGCCTCTGTTAACCCCGGGACAATGTTCGAAATCTTAGGGTTTTATGGCATTCCAACAGAAATCATTGAAGCTATTAAAGTCCTGCATACAAACACCTGTTCCACTGTCCTGACACCGGATGGTGAAACAGAGCCTTTTGACATTCTCGCTGGTATTCTCCAAGGCGATATACTTGCACCATTCCTCTTCATCATTGTAATCGATTACACCATGCGGATTTCCGTGAGTACAATGAAAGAAAATGGACTCATGTGCCAGCCCAAAAGAAGCTAACGTTATCCTGCTATTCATATCACCTATGCTGGTTTTGCTGACGACATTGCACTTTGTACGACAACCTTATCAACGCCCTGCTATCTGCCCTTGAATTAGCAGCAAACTCTACCGGCTCTATCTGAATGAAACCAAAATAGAGTGCATGCCAATTAACATTCGAGACAATATCAAAATTAAAACTATTTCAAATAACATTCTCAAATGTATCGAAGACTGGAAGAATCTAGGATCACACATAATAAACTCTGAAAAATATAACAAAATGGATAAGATCTGGAAATCCCAACTCAAGCGTAAGATTAAAACCAGAATTTTTCGGGCAATAATCGAACCCAATTTATACTACGGATCTGAAACATGGACCCTTTCCGCTAAATAACACCGCCTAGATGGATGCTACAACTATCTCCTCAGAAGAGTATTAAATTTTTCATGGAAAAAAAACATCCAACTCTTGAAATGATATACGGTGACCTACTTAGGATATCAACCCTAGTCCAAAGGAGAGGCGTCCAGTTTGCTGGTCACTGTGCACGTCCCTCAAATGAGCTTGTGTCGTCGTTCCTCTTATGGAGATACCCATCATCTCTAAAGAAGTCTCAGAAGATCACCTTTCTAGACATCATATGCAGGGACATGGTCATTGCCAAAGATGACCTAGCAGCTATGACCCATAGGGCATACTGGAAAGGTGTAGTAAATTCTATCTCAGCTGAGGCCGCAAGATGATGATGATGATGATGATGATGATGATGAGCGCGGACGATGACATCCTAGACAAATGAAAGAGGAATTTTGGAAAATTGTTGAACTTGACAACTCTTGAAATAATTTCATGTCTTTTAAAATGAAATAAATTCAGATGTACTTATCGGCTATGGGACAGATTCATGAAAATAATATTTGTTATAAAGGTTAAAAGTAGGGTACCCAAAACACTATATTAGTATTCCCTAAAGTTGACACCAAAGAGAAATAATGACAAGTTTTTGTCGACTTTAACTCTTTTAAATTTATTTTGTTTACGTCTCAGTGACTTACAGAATCATAATAATAGGTCTCAATAAAGAACCAAATGATTGCATACATATGAAGTGCTTACTTTTTGACGATTTAATTTTTTCTCAGGCTAAAGAAGACCAATAAATCGGGAACTTGAAAAGGTATATTCTTCGAAGAATATTTGAATGCGGTCTATCTCATTTGTGTCATACAGCACTTTCCCATCCTTGTCTTTGATGATGTTAACGCTTCCAACATCCTTGGATTTTCTAGCTCTCATCTTCGCAACTTTGTAGATCATGCTTTCGCCTTCTTTACTATCTAACTTTTCATACCATCCTTGGGATGCTTTCCACTTTGCTTCAGCCACACAGCGCTTAGATTCTTTGCTTGCTTTTCGATATTCTGCCTCTGCTTCAACTGTTTGCACTTTCTTCCACTCTTTGAAAGCCCTCTTTTTCTTTGCAACTGCCACTTGCACTCTCTCTTGCCACCACCATGTTTCCCTTTGCACCGATCGCCCACCTTTGCTCCTTCCACATACCTCTTCTACTGCACCCTTGACAGCTGTTTTTAAGAGATGCCATTCTTCCTCCACCTTCTCACATGTCCTTCCTGCCTTCCTTTCATGTACCACCTTTTTGAAT
>RDPX01000007.1:48458-67675 GCA_003991215.1 Morbakka virulenta | reverse complement strand
TGTCCATTGCAGAAAAGTTACGTGAGGCTCGGCTGAGGTGGTATGGCCACGTTCGAAGAAGAGAGGAACAGGATTGGATTTTTAAAGCATGGGCAGAGCCAGTGAAGGGAAAGAGATCAAGGGGAAGGCAGAGGTTGAGATGGCGAGATACCATCAGGAGAGACATGGAGAAGAAAGGAGTGAGAGATGAACAGACAATGGAAAGACTACTATGGAGAAGGAAGATTCGTGCTGCAGACCCCTGATCTTTGGGAACCTGCAAAGAAGAAGAAGATACGGTCTTTTATAGCTTGAGTTAGGCAATAAATATTTGTTTCCCAGATCTGGTCCACGGCCCTAGCAGGATGTTACTTCGTCTTCGTCTTCGCCTTCTTCTTCTCTTTTTCGATCGCCCAAATAGGGCCTCCAGTTCTTGAATAAAAACTGCTGTGCCGGAAAAACCCCCAAAGTCCAAGGACGTTCTCTCAGATCGGTGTGTCAGCAGGCCAAGTTGCAGACTTGTTCTCAGACTATGATGTGTTGAACACTTCTATAGGGGATGCACTACTGTCATTTCTGGAGGATCACAGATGGAATAAGAAACTAATGTCTTGAATTGTTCAGGTAATATTTGAATACCAACATTGGATCTCTTTCCTACCATACTGTCAGCTGCTTCGGAAAATCTGGCACAAATCTAGCATAGAAAGTTGCATTTCTATTAATGCAACTTTGTGTTAATCATATCGCTATTTACAATTGCGATATGATTATTACATTTACAATTTTACAATCTGGTAAACGGCTTCACTGGAATAGTTCTTAACAGTAACACGAGGGCACGGACATCCGTTTTGTTTGAAGCGAAGACGTTGGCCATGACTCAGCTTTCCTTGACTTTACAACCGATAAAAAAAAATTTCGGGTTACCCCCAGACAACACTACCAGGTACAACTTGATTCAGATTTAAACCTTTTGGACCTATATTATCCGAGGTAAACGCTCAAGCTGACTGCAAAAGTAGATTTAACTCTGTGCTATGAATTGTTGAATTTTCATAGCAGGTTACGTCATTCCTGTGAGGTTCACCCATGAAAGACATCACAGGCCAGGATCCTCATCTGCTGTTTTCTTTGCAAGTGGTTGTGAAATTGATGCCAGTCATAGCATGGCCAGTGGAACATGGCATTGAAAGTATTGAACAAATACAATATTGACAGCATGCTTTGACAGATTAGTCGTTCAAATTGAACGAAGTGCAATTAATTGTTTATGGCGCATTCAAATATTATGAGAACAGCGTATCATCACTGGGGGAATATCGGAAAAGGAAAATGTGAGAACAGAAACTGGATAAACTTCTGTTCTTTTGCTGAGAACTTTAAATGTGTACAGTGTTTTTAGAATTAACTGCAAAAAAAATATCTTGGCTTTGACTAAAATTTGCTATGACAGTCATAGCAGTAATAGCGCAGCCCATACAAATTTAAATTCTTCTCAAAAATCTGACGATCCGCATGTAACTCTCACATTACGCAAACTGGTACAGTCCGAAAATAACAATACACAAGATTTCAATATTGGCCCAGATATATAGACTCCGATTATGAGTCTCTAAATCTTCTTATAAATCGTCACGACGTAGACATTATAACTGCTTTCAATCGAATATAGGTTTTCTTCTTCAAACTCTAATCATAATCTCCTTCAAATTCTAGTCCAAATCTAGTCGTTGGGTCCCAAATTATGGCCCCTATTTTTTCATAATTTGACATGTAAAATCTCGAAAATCTAGTTTTAGAACATTAGATTATACGCCATAATATACTACCTAAAATAGACCTTCGTCGTGTTCTCAGGCACATTCCAAACAACACACGTTCCTTTCACAATCGATCTGGAATGTGCCCAAGCACATTCCGAATTATTTCACTTTATGATACAATATTTCGTCCATCAGTTCGTGTCTACATACATGTCCATACATCTCTTCTGTCCACAAATCGTTAACTGGAAATGATAACGTGGCATAAAATTGGGTCAGGGTACAATTTTTTTTGTTCACCTCCATTGGCTGTTCACCTCATGCCAAAAACAAAGAAAATGCTGCAGTCATAATGAATACTGGATTCCTGGTATCCGATTTAAGGGTGACTGCTTCCCCATGACCCACACCAAATAAGCAACACCTTCCGTGTGCGGGACTTATTTTTCACGTATTAAGAGGGTTCTTTCAAAAGGTACTAAATAGATATCACTTGATTAAGTCAATATGAACAACATATATTGAATCTAGTCTCAAGCATAAAATCAATTTCAGAATTCAATTTCATCATTGAAGTCTTCTGTTAAAACACTCCAAAGGTGTTTGCCAGTTGACCACCAATTGAATTTTTCAACTCGTATTTTATCTAGAAATAAACAACAAATATCGCCAAAAAAATTAAACGGAATTAAAGCAGAAAGACAATCAATAGGAAGTCAATTTGATGTAAGAGCTTCATCATGTCATGAGTCGTAAGCTCGTAAGCAAAAAAAATGCTTACGACTCATGACACGATAAAGCTCTTATATCTCTTGCTTCCTCTGAGTCCATAAAGTTCAGAATTTTCAAGAGAAAGTCAATTCTTTTAAACGGCAAAAATAAAAATTTGGGGCAATATTCAGGTTTCCAAAACCAGAAGCCTCTGTAATTGCAAACAGATTTCTTCTATTATATAGACACGAGGAATTTAAACAAATAGAAGAATTAAGGTTGCAAAGTCTTAATGATCCAAAAGCATACAGTGAGGGTTTATCAAAATAGTGGACGTTTCTATAGATGGATAACCTACATCATCATGTCTTGAATGAGGTATATAAGAGAGATGCATTGTAATCTCTATGCATTGAAAGATGCATTAAACTTAAATATAAACGCCTATACCATTAAGAGTCGACCAGCTCCTAGATAAAAGAGAAAGAAACAACGAAGGATTAGGACATTTTTGTTAGTACTAATGATGACATGTTCGGTTATCTTTTAAATTCCTTTAAGAATAGTGGTTATTGGTAAGTATCGTTTATACAAGCTGAAATAAAGGACAAAATTCCGATTTAAATAGGAAAACTCTTGAAGAGAAAAGACATTTGATATTCTTATGTAACTCATAAACCTACTGCCTTCCTCTCAGTTACAGTATTATGAAGCTGTTCTTCTGGTACCGAAAATCACTTCTTGCCTCAAACCACTTGATGGCAGAGAAATTAAAAATTTCACAGTCAGTTAAAGAAAGCTGTTAAGTGAGTTCCTGTTCTTGCACGTGTCAGTCATAGTTCGCAAAGGTCTTGCGATTGTGCAATAAAAATAGGTACGTATTAAATTCCACTTTTCCGAGGAAGGTTGATTGAGACATAACACCATGGGTATGCACTGTCTTATTTTGTCACACCTGTTCTATGAAAATGGGATAGAGGAGCCGTGGCTTAATGATTAGTGCAATTGCACCGTAGTCAAGAGTTCCGGGTTCGATTCCCCGAGTGGGCGACTTTGGAACTTCACAAAAGAAAATTGGTTGGCGTCAGGAAGGGCATCCAGCCAAGAAATTCTTCACTGCCAAATCCAAGTCTCTGTGAAGGGCACCGTCATAGCCCCAGTTACTGGGGGAAATGACGTTAAAACCAAAAAAAAAATTGTATGAAAATGGGATATAAATCATTTCATTTTAACATTGTATCATTTCACTTTAAAATTGTTGAAAATACCCCAGTTTTTTATTTCCTTCAACGGTTTTATGTCTTTGTGGCTTTTACATTTCTTGGTGTAGTTTGTAAAATAACAGAAAAAGTATTTCTGCCTTGAAGCAACTACAGATATAATAGAAATCGTAACTATAATCAAAATAATAATTCAATAAATAAATAAATTATGGTAATTACAATGCAATAAAGGCAATGACGATTTCCAAGTGTTTTCCCTAACTCGGAAAGGATATTTGTTAATGGACGTAACTACAGGTTTCTTCTTCTCTTCCATACAACGCCACGTACAATGCCACGTGCAATGACACGTACAATGCCACGTGCAATGCCACCTACAATACCACGTGCAATGCTACGTAAAATGCCACGTGCAATGCCAACTACAATACCATGTGCTATGGCACATACAATGCCTCATACAATGCCACGGAACCAAAATGCTCTCACCTTATCAACAGAGTTGCAGTCAAACGGATGATCTGCTTGCCTTTGTATCTGTTTCATTTGATTTAGGTACGTTCATCATTAATAACCCTGAATTTTGCTGCCTGTTAACTCCATGAAGCTCCAATAGTAGTTTATATTTTCGGGTTAGCATTCAATCTGGCAATTTCCATTCGGTTGTGTATGGCTAAAGCCCCTTACTTTTTCTCTTAAGTGTATTGCACTTAGTTATGCAATATGACTTGTAGATCACTCGTTTTATACATTTCCAGCATGATTAATAGCGTTTTATTTTCAGAAAAGCTACACATGCTGGGATTTCACACGACAAGGTCGTTTTTGAACTTCCTCCAATCCCGATAGTCCTTGCGAAAGAGAATTTCTGGAAAAACCCGGAGTTATAGTTGCATTGCAGCTTGAGACTCTGACATTGCTATTGTCTGCAAAACAAACTGGCCGAAGGGTAAAGATTTCTTGCAATTACCATCCATTAGATTAGGTTTTGGATTGAAATTGTAAGAGATCTTGCCAGAGCTGACAAATGTCATACATTCTAAGTCACTCACCTTCGTAAACAAGGGTTAACGATGATAGGAATTAGTAACCCTTTGGTATGAAGTGGTTTCCTGCGGTGCTTAGAAAAAAATTTTTTTTTAAAGTATTAAAACGTGTGTACGCAGTCACACCCTTCTTTGAGGAAAATGACCACTGCTCTGTATTTTGTGATTCGTTGTTGGTAAAATATTTGTTGTTTTTAATTTGTTGCAAGCCTTGTACTGTAAAGATCCTCTTTCATTAACTGCAAGAAATCTTTTTCCTAGGTCGATTTACGGTTTGAAAACATGATGCAGTTTTTGGAGCACAAGTTGATGGAAAATGGTGGGAAAGGAAGAATGTTTAGTGGGTTATGGTTGAAATTACGACGAGGACGGGATTCGAACCCACGCGGGCAGAGCCCAATGGATTAGCAGTCCATCGCCTTAACCACTCGGCCACCTCGTCCTGAGTTCCCACATCTTTGAATTGAATATGAATAAACTATACTTTTCTTATCCAGCTTAAATGATTTCAAACTAGTAAGACAAAAGAGCCTACGGAAACAATAAATTTCTTAGGGTAGGGTCTTGTTACCATGACGACCAAAAAATCTGTATTCAGATAGTAGTTATTCCAATTGTAACTAACGATAACTAGATTACTCTTGGATTCTCAGTAGGCTAAAGCGATCGAAGAATATTAATTGTTCAGCAGACTGAGCTAATGATAAAATGACTTGAGATAAAAAGATTGCCTTTCAACTCCGGTGTGATTACACCTTTTTCTGAACCATACTGCAGAATGGATCTGCCGTAATGCCAATTAATGTTACCTTTAGCTTGAGAAACACGTTTCTATTCTGGAATATTTACCTCGTTGCGCTAAACGTTTCTTTAGCTAGTCCTATTCTGCGTTTCATTGTTGCCTTACCCACACAATCTGACTTGACAATTTGGCAAATATCTTGAGATATGTTGGATTGTTTTCTTACTAATACCCATGCTGATGGTTTGCTTAATATTTTTTAGGCTAACGACCCGACTGTCATCAACCATAATATCAGGCATCGTCTCAACATTCTCCTTCTGATTATGAGATTAAAGCTGTGTTATCGCCATAACATCTCTTGTTTATGTTGTAGCCTCCCATTATCTAGCACCCGATTTATCCAGACATCTCACCAAGGCATCTTAAAACGTACTCTGCATACAGATTTAAGAACTTCATTGTTTTTGGACGTTTTATTTTAGATTTATACAAGGTCAAATGCCACTAAGTGTGTGCAAATGTAAAGAAAAGACAGAAAATAAGGTTAAGCAATGAAATAAAAGCCGACTTTAGGCTTGGAAACATTCAAGTCATATGATGAAGGAAAGCACTCAGAAGCAAACGAGTTCCACAATCTAGCCATCCGAGGGGAAAACAACATTTATGAAGGTGTTGCAAGAAGCGAGTCACATGCAACAAACTGAGCTAGTGCCAGCTAGGAAAGCTCATCAGAACACTTTATATTAATATTCTTATAGAAAAGACTAGGGCAAGCCCCAATTTCCTCGATGAGACAAACATTACAGAGTAGCAGCAAGATTTGGACCTATCAAGGTACAACTAGCTCTCTAAACTTGAACAGGAACATCAAGATTAAAAGAGGGAGCACCTGCCAGTTATGGCAACAGTACTCCCTGGTAGGTCTATAGAGATACAAAATGGCCATAGACGCAAGGTACTCTCTGACTTGGTAGAAAGAGCCAATTGTTTCAGTACTTACGAAAAGATTGAATAAAAAACCCCAAGAAAGATATGTATAAAATGACAAACCAAGGAACGTCACAAGGGTTGATATCAGAAAGATAGTCGATGAATAATGGAGGAAGATATGACTTGGCTTCCTATTGAACAACATCAGTTGTATTTTTGCCGCATTGAAACAAAACCAGCCATCTTATTTTCCATTTTCTGACAGCCTTAAAGACAGAATCCAAATCTTCCGCAAGTTTGCCTTGTTCCTACTGACTTTTCTTGTAGCCACTGCCAAAATACGATGGAGTTTTCTCAGCATAAATTAAAAAAAATTGAAGCAAAATACCAGAAAAATCGTTATTGTAAAAAAAAAAGAAAAAAGTTGGAAAGAAGGAAAATTTGAAAGGCGTCAACATTGATGAAAGACTAAACAGATTTTATTCCATACATTGTAACCGGCTCCTTACGATCTGCAAGAAAAAACAGAGAGATACCAAGAGCATTTTGCAGGCTTATGGAGCAAGCCAGTGTGTAAGAAGATCCTTTCAAATGACTTGAATATATCCAGAGCTACAGCACATTCTTCTCCAGATTTATCCATAAACCTATAAACAAGCTTCATGGGTACAGTCAAAAGATCACCAGTAGAGCGAGGTCCTCTAACTCCGTACTGAAGATTGATAATAATACCTAGGTTTGGCAAGAATTCCACCAGTCCATTGTTGAAAAGTCCTTCAAAGACCTTAACAATGATAGAAAGAAGACTTACAGATTGATATATGTCGATATTTGCCTGGATTATACGAATCACTTGCATTGTTGAAGACAGCAGAAACATTAGAAAGTTTTCAAGAATGAAGAAAACAAGACTCGAACAAGAAAATATTTAGAAGGTTTGAACAACAAGGAAGATAGCTAAGAAGCACACCTTTTTCAAGACAACTGCCGGAATCAAATTTAACACCACAAGCTTTAAACTGCTACAGACCATCAATAACCTTTGTAACCAGCCTTGCATCTGGGGGATTTATGACCGAAGAGTCCAAAATCTGATCAGTTTTCGAAGAGAACTACGGCAAAGAAACAATAGTATTTCAGATAAGTATTTGAGAAAAAACAAATCTAGCAGAAAGATAGGCTTTTTACCTAGAGGACAAAACAAATCAAACACCATTAAAAAGTAGACAGTAATAAAGTTACCAAAAGTCAAAACACTTAGTAAATCTTCTAGATATCTGGGAAGATCTTGGGAAGAAACAGATTCACAAACTTGTTCAACATAACGAGATATACCATCAGATATACCATTACCCTTTCACAACCATTGCTAGCCAGTTGGAAATAACCCAGTCATGTTTTATCTGGGTGCAACTGATCATAGAAATTATTGCTATAACCAATACCAAAAAGACAAAAAAACTAGGAGAACTAGGAAAATAAGGTTTGACATTGTAACTACAACTGGTTACAAATCTTTCAATAACAAATTCTATGAATTCAGTTGCAACATCAGTAGCTGATTTGATGAGTTGATGGTGATGATCAGTAGCTGATTTGCTGAAGGCTAAATTCTAGGGAATATCACAAAATATTTTCGACATCTATGATAAAAAGATGCAAAAAAGGAGGTGAAAATGAAATTGTACAATGTTCAGAAAAGTAAGAGCTGGAAGAGGGAGATCAATACACGAAATATAGGTAACAAGTGGCTTGAGGGAAGGAGATGATAAACTACATGGAAGGCTCACATTTAGATTTAATATCTTGTACTACAACACCTGAAAGGTCCTGTCAAGGACAGGTAGCAAGACCATGAAGCTGATATGTAAAGTCTAGTCGAAACAAAGGTAAGCCGCCAGCATGAAGATCGTTATTATTAACACTGCCATCGAGGTTTGTTTCACAAAAATAAGAATATGTGGAGGAACAGAATGAAGGAAACCGTCTACAAAAAATTGCACGAAAACCTTTGACATCACTGAAAGCTAAGGACAGAGAATTTTGAAGATATTTCTAAGTCTGTGTAGTGCCGATATTACCACATATTGAGTTTATACTCTCGGATGAGGCGTCAGTCTTATACACAGAGATTCTTCTCACCCAAAATCCCCAAAAATAATGAAAATTTTTGAACATTAATAAAAAGATTTATTGATTTCATAAATGGAGAACTCATATAAAAGAACTAGAAAGCACTTGGAGAAAATCGCTTTTATATGCAGCTTTAATTGTGTGTGGATGTTTAAAAATGACCTGGACCATGCTAAATCCAAAACTTGAGAAATATTTGGAGTATAAACGGACTTAAAATGGCACACTTGAATATCAAAAGATTAGTAACATCTTATAATTTGTATTTCAAAGACCATATCTTTAAGGGAACGCCCCATAAAGATGGCCCTTGACCAGGATTTTCTAATAAAGATACGTTTAAATACCTTCGCCAGCCACTGTCTGATAAAGAAATTCTTGACGGGATTTTACATCTCAAAACAAAATATACTCCTTGCTATGATGATATTCCCAATGAAATTATTAAACTATTTGATAAACATACTGCAGAATTAATAACTAAGCTTTTAAATACCATTTTTAAATCCTCATTTTTCGCCAGAATAAAATTTGGGTTTAAACAGGATACTACATGAGAAGAAAACAAATCAGATAAAATTAATTATCGAATTATAACACTGAACAGTAGCATTGGGAACTTAAATTGCAGTATTATATATGATAGAACTTCTACTGTTCTTAAAAACAACAATCTGATATGCAAAAAACAAGGTAGATTCAGAAAAAACTTTAAAACGACAGATCAAATTTTCACTCTTTCTTTGATAGATACAGATTTAATAATTAGGGCTTTTTATTCGGAAACCAGGAAAAGCACCTTTTTGTAGTAACTTCAAATAGCATAATTTGTGGTGAGTTTAACGAGAAATTTTATCAACAACATTGGGGTAAAACAAAGAGACATACTAAATACATTTTTGTTGAATACTTTACTTAACGACGTTTCCTACTTTTTTTGCTACACATAATCCTGATCTACTTACGCCAAATGTTCTTGTTTTGTATTTTTTGTTCTTATTTCTCTGTATATTCGTCAAGTGTATATATTTAGTTGTATTTTGAATGCTATATATATTTATATATTTATTTATTCATTTAGTGTATACATTTTGTCACTGATTTCTCTTTGAATGGATGTGAAATTTGCATGTTAAGTAATGTACAGTTACAGTAGAAATATGTGTTTTATAGTATTTAGAGGGATTGTAATTTTAGCTTGGGATATTTAGACAGAAGGTTTTGTATATGACCCAACCCAAACTAACACTGACTACCACTCATTAAATAAGAATGCAATTGTTGACTTTGTTTAATTCATTTTACACCCTCACCCTTAGACTTTAGGGAGTTCTATGTGAAGGAGTCACTCAATCCGCTGTCCTTTACGCAGACGAATTAGTAGTACTCTCAACTTAAAAAATGTAACTCCAGATGACGTTAGATGCTTCAATTCATTTTTGTGATGTGCGAAAATTACAGGTTAATACAAAAAAAAAAGAAGTGAGGATTTTCAACAAGCAATGATACGTTTTAACAGAGGACAGATTTTTCTTTAAATAATCTGTCTTTCTTTATGACGTTTTTAACTGGAAGTACTTGGGTTTTGTTATTTCATGCCCAGGATTATTATAACAAAGGGAATGACACACTCCTTGAACAAGCTATAAAAAGGCATGATGTATGGTCTAGGCCATTCTCTTTGGCCAATATGCTGTTCAGGTTACAACTCTTCTTCAAATATTTGACTCTAAAGTAAAGTCGACTCTTCTATACACCAGTGAAATCTGCTCTGATGCAACCAAGGGATCTTTCGCTCAGGCAACTCTAGTTAAAAAAAGTTGGAAATATTCATCTCAAAGTCTAAATATATTTTAGAAATATAGAAAAAAGCTAGCAATAGTGCAGTGTCGACGGAACTAGGAAGATATACGTTTAAAGCCTTTAGAACCATTAAATGCTACCGTAATTATCCTAATTTAGTACGCACCAAAAAATAATTATTTTCAAGGGTACGCACCATAATTAGGATCAAAAAAATTATTTTCGATAAAAGTGCAGTCTAAATTAGGTCCATCAAAATTATTTTTATAAACAGGTGCGCACTATCAATTAGGGACACTTTTATTTAAGGAAAAAGGAGAGAACAATAAATTGTAAAATTTGAGTTCAAGCAATAAATCATATTATCAATATCATATCATTGAAAATCTATTCTACACACGAGAAAGGATCCTCATCCTCAAGTGGTTCTTTTTCATCATGTGATAATTTTTCCTTTACAGATTTCATTATTTGTTTCAGGAACTCATCATTCCTTATTTTGTTCGGGTCAGTTGTTGTGATCCCACAAACACAAAATGCGTTTTTGATCATATCAGGATGATTTTTCAAGTATTTAATGCCTTCAGCAATCCAGTTAACGATATCTTGTCTCAATGACGATGGAAGTTTGAAACTCTCACTTTGCTGCTCAGTTTCGGTGAGATTAGTAACAATGTTACCGACAAAGTCTTCACAAAAGTTACGAAAAACACCCTTGAAGGGCTTATTAATGCATAACGGTTGGCACTTAGGTGTACAACCAGCAGGTACTAGGACAAGATTAGTGTTATTCGTTGCTAACAACACATTAACATTGTCTGTTTTATGTGTTTTAAAAGCATCATATACCATTAAGGATCGTTCAAAGCCTAATTCCTTTTGTTTTTTTGTAGCATATGGTCTCCATATCTTTTCAAACCAAGTAAACATTAAAGATTCATAAATCCACGCTTTTTCCTGAGTAACGATGACAAAACCCTTAGGCGCTACTATGTCTTTAATAGTTAGATTAGTTTTACCTTTAAAGATTATCATTGGTGGTAAAATAAATCCATCAGCAGCAACGGTAAGGACGACATTCAGATGTCTCTTTTCGGAACCTGAAGTTCTAATTATAACAGACGTTTTACCTGTCGCCACTAATGATCTCTCTGGTACCATGTCAAAAAATACAGGAGTTTCATCCATGTTACCAATTAAAGGAAATGGATACTTTTCTATCTTATGAAACTTCGCACATTCAGAATAAAACGATGATATCTTAGTTTCAAGCTGTGACGGACGTCTCTGACACAAAGATGTTCTCTTACGTAGTGAAAAATTATGTTATGAATCTATGGATCCAACCTCTGCTCGCTTCAAAATCAGGGTTGTAAGGTAATATTAGCGACTTTGCCTTCTTTTGTCAAGCTAACACAGATACTGGTAAATGAAGGTCATTCATGATTAAAATCCAGCTGATCAGTTCTTCAGCAAGCGAAGTTGGGTTGTCCTGGTTGTCCTGTACCTTTAGCATTTCCTTTCCACGTTTATCCTCCTTGAAACCCTGCATGTTTATCACTTTTTTCGGGTGGATTTGCTTCACAAATTTTTCTTACCGTAGAATCTTGGAGTTTAAATGCTCTCGCTGTTTCTCGCTAATTTCCGCAGGAGGCATAATAATTTCTGACTTCTTCCTTGTAAAAGCGCTGGATCTTTTCCGACGGTTTGTTGCATTTATTGGTTTTTAGTAAAACCTTTTGTACTCTTTACTGTACCATTGATCTACTTTAAGTATTTCATTGAAATCATGAAATTCATTCATATCTAACTCCATATTTTTGAGGTCTACCAACTGGTCGCTTTTCTTCTGTTTTTTTTATTCCAAACAAATTACTGCATCGTCGATTGCATCGATATATGGGCGTGTATTTTTCACACATAAAATATCAATTGAAGTTTGTATAAGAAATCATGAATTTACCAGAATATCATATGAAACACTTATTACAAGAAGAAATAGAAGTTATTATCGAGAAAGAATTTTCCTTTGCCATTAAATGCTGCGTTCGAGGTTATCGTATTTTTAGATTGATCTGGGACGCAACCATTGGCTCAGTTTTAATGGCTAAACATGAAAATGATCCACAGTCGTTGATACACGACAAATTTAATTATTGTCTTAGTCAATAATGATTCAGTCACGGTTGGCCATATCCCCAAGTTTATGTCCAAACTGACATAATTTTTCCTTAAGCGTGGTGGACACTTAAAGTGCAAAATTATTATAGTTCAAAAATACTCAAAAGATTTGGATCAAGGTGGGCTTGAGATTCCTGCTAGAATGACTATCAGCAATACAAACAAAAAAATGACGGATGTGATGAAAGAAAAACTGAAATCCCTCGTTGAGGAGTACAGACGAAACAACAATAAACCAAAATAGTTTTGTTTTAGAGTATTGTTTCTATACTACAAACTTTCGTAAAGCAAGAAAATAAATTCTAACGCAATTCGAGTAATTTTTACCCCCAGAAAATTAGAAAGTGCGTCCTAAATTAGGTGCCTTGAAAATTATTTTTTTAAAAAGGGTGCGCACGAAAAAATTACAGCCAGAAATTATTTCAACTTGGGTGCGCACTAAATTAGGGGACACACAAAATTAGGATAATTACGGTACATTTAAATAGGTTTTTAACGAGTCCCATAAGACAAAAGAGCAAGCAAATGTCAGAGAAGAAGACAAAAAACCAATAACATTATTAACATATGCAACAACGACACGCGAACAATAAATGAATTAAACAAACTTGGATTAGATACATTGCTTTATGGGATTGAAAATGTCAACTAGGATGTTATTGGCCTCTCAGAAACAAAAGGGAAAGGAAGTAAAATTCAACAACTAAATAACACCGTACACAAAATCTTCTTCCCTGGAAACAATACATCCATATCCAATGGCGTTGTATTTCTGATAAATAAGTCTCATATTCAACATATTACTGACTATCAACCAATATCTGGCAGACTAGCAGTGTTAACAATTAGAACAAAATATTCAAAAGTTACTTTTATTTAATGCTACGTGCCTACAACAACATATCCTGATGAAGGTATCAGCGTCTTGTATGATCAAATTAAAGCAATAATTAAGGATGTACCAAAGAGAGATCATATCTTTGTTATGGGCGACTTTAACTGCAAAGTAGGAAATCTACACAAAAACTACCCTGAAGCAATTGGTAAATTTACTATAGGTAAAGCTGATAAAAGAGGTGAACAATTAGCAGAATTGTGCACAAGAAACAACCTGTTTATAACAAATTCTAAATTTTGTGAAAGAACACTTCATACTTGGATTTCGCCTAATGATAGAACTAGAAATCAAATTGACTTCATTTTCACCAGAAAGATGCCTTATCATCAATCCATTCCTTGACAGCACAGTTTTCAATGTACTGGACATATCTGATCACAGAATGGTACGAGCTAAAATAAAAATATGTTTTTTCTGCCCCAAAATAAAACCAAATGCAAGAAAATTCAATCTTGAAATACTGACCACTACTACCAGGATACCATTTCAACTTAAACTTAAAAACAGATTCAGTGACCTTAGCAAAGTATCAGAGCCAGATGATATTTTTAATGAAATCCTGAGTGGAATATTGAAAACAGCAAAAGAAATATTGCCACCTCAACACCCGCAATTTCATCAATGGATGTCAACAAACACAAAAGAAGCAATTAAACAGAAACATAAAGCATAAAAAGAGCATGGGTGAAAGTCTGCTGAATACCGAACCGCCAAATCAAGAGCTAAAACAATGGTCCAGCAAGACCGTCTGAAACAAATTCAAGAAGAAATTGATAAAGTAAGTACGCTTCCACTTCACAATCAAAAAAATGCTGCCCTAAAAAGACTACAAAGCAACCCAAAACATATCGGTTATAATGTTACCATTTTTGTCTTAAGTCACCAACTGATAAGGACAAAAATTAGAACGTTGAATTTTATGAAGAATTGTATCATGACACCCCATCTGATAGTAATACTGATGAGTCCTAGGATGATCCAGTGCCAACAATACTAAAAAGTGAAGTTGAAAATGCCATTCACGGTTTGAAAATTGGAAAAAGTGCTGGATTAGATTGTATATCTTCTGAATATATAAAAGCAGGCGGAGAGCCCCTTATGAAACCTCTCCTACACATATACAACCAGATACTAAGAACAGGGAAAATACCAGAAAAGTTCAAACAGACATTGATTGTGTTTATTTACAAGAAAGATAGCAGGATGAAGTGTAAAAATTATTGCTCAATAAGCCTATTGAGTCACATCTACAAAGTTTGTATGGGCAAAATTGTAACTCGTGTTAAGGGAGGCCTGTATTCCTCTTTTTCCTCACCACAGGCAGCATATCAATAAGGAAGAGGAACAATAGTACAACTTATTGCCTTGGAGCAGATTATTGAGAAGTCAATAGAGCTCAAAAGTCCTGTACATATTGCATGCATTGACTTCAAAAAGGCCTTCGACAGCATAAAACTGGAAAAACTGTGAAACATCCTTGAAACAAAAAATAATAATAGAGGATACATCAACATATTAAAACAAACGTATGATGATTCCACTGCACCAATAAAAACTGACCTCTGAATCACCAGGCCAGTTAGAATTCTGAAAAGAGTCAAGCAAGGGGACATTCTTTCAGCATTGCTGTTCTGTGTTGTGATAGCCACGATATAATTTTCTCACGCTCATTATTTAAATACGGATTTCAACTTCATACCATCAGTTATTTTCCTTTTGCTAACTACATATTTTTTCTCTTATTGTAACAGGTCTAACAATACTTTATATTTCATATTTAAAAGTACTGACTTGTATTATCGGTCTAGATATTGTGTCACGAAACCAGATATAAACAAACAGAAATACACTCTGTGTTTATCTCTAACAACTTTGAAACTGCAATGACTATCTTGGAAACATAACAAGCATAAGGCCCTAACCTATCTGGATATAAGTTCCCTTCGGCGTCTTCAATGCGTCTTTTCTCAGATTACCACTCTAACTGATTTTAGTAAAAATACGACTTGTATATATACGGTAAGAAAATCTAAAATTAATAATACTCCAACGTAAGAATAATTAATGGTTCACCACTAAACAACAGGGCTAAACTGAGAAATACTCCCACATAAACAAATGTAAACACAACTTACGTTAATTGTGTGGGAAAGTTATGAGTAACCCTAAGCTACACCTAAATAATGCTATGGGAAAATTCCGGACCTACTTAGAGAAAACGATGCGAAAATCCCAAGTATGCAAAACTGTCGACTATGACGTAAGAACACTGTTGTGCATCAGCTATCTGAATGCACAAGGAACAAAGAAGAAACCTAATGATGAATGGGCTAAGAGGTACCTATCTAAAAAGGGCCTAACAACTAAAAATCGTGGCAATTGGAAGTAAAATGATATAGAATAAATAAAATACTCATTCCTATGTATCTATGTTATTACGGTAGTACAAATTTTGAATATATTGTATTTTGATTTTAGTTGTTTTTCTTTGTATTTATTGCCTTTTGTCTAATAGGTCAATCTGTGCTCTAATTTGGAGTTGGGCCTTGTTTTTCAGTTTCCTCTTTCAAACCATCAGATCTTTATTGGGTTCTAATGAATGCCCTTTTGAAGTATTTGCCATGGACCATATCGTAACTCAACAGAAAAGTTTTGATAGCTTGGAGAACTTTGATCTTTATTGTTCGTCCCGAGTCTTCTCTCAATTTGCATTGCAAGCTTTGAATATATTGCTGTTGTTGTTAGGTGCTGTCAAGTAGTCCCCAGCTCCTGGTGGCCCTTTGGATGAGCGCTCTTTAATTATTATGATCATGGGTGTGTTCTCGCATTTCTTGAAGTTGTTTCTCGGTTCCCTCTTTCATTCTGTCAATATAATATATTTGCTGTCTGCCTCTTCTTCCCACTCTGGGGACTTCTTAGCTTCACTGTCTGCTCCCCTTCTTTGGCTCTTACAATATGACCAAATCATGATAGTCAATTCGGTTATCAAAGCTTGCAATGGTATTTATTACTTTATTTATTCTAACATTGGTTTGTTTGTTCTATCATATCTCCAAGGAAATCTCAATATCCTTTGCCTGTACAATAATTCAAAAAAGTCGATTTTTTTCCCTTTCAGATATTCCAAGAACTCTGCTTTCATAAGGGTACATCAGCTGAAAAAAGCCCATGACTTTACAAATTTAACTTGTTACACTTTAAATTACTCTGTCCTGAATAAATTTAGTTAGGTTAAACATTCCTGTTTTCTCAAATACAATTTTGCTCTTCAAAGCGCTAGCACATCTGTCCTGATCGATTCAAGAAATACTGAGGAGTCGAGCATTTCCACTTTTATTGTTCTGGAGCAAAAATGTAGTAGGTTAAGCTTTTGAAAAACTTTTTTTCTCTATATTGATCTTTATTCCTGCCCTTGCTCTTTCCCATTTCACTAAAACCAGCATCCCTTTCAGATTTGCCCTGTTACCGGCTAAAAAAATGATGTCATAAGCATATCTACTGTTATTATATTTACGTCCTCCAATTTTAATTCTCAGTTCCACCTCACCCAATCTTGTCTTTCTCATTACAGCTCACAGTTAAGATCAAATAATTAAGATGAGAAAATGCATCAATGCCTTATCCATTCATTTATCCATCGAAAAAACCGGTCAGTTAAACAGAAAGTTGCTCTTACTCTGGCTTCTTGTTTTTTTAAATAGATTTTTAAGAAGAATGGCTACTTGCCTTAGTTTTCCTATTTCTCTCAATAAAAGCCATAGATATTGATGATCTGCACAGTGGAATGTTTTACTATAAATAATCCAAATTTCATGCTGCTACTCTCCTGATTTTTTCACCATTCCTCATATGAGAGGATTCTTTAATAAGTAATGCGTCAACGTAAATATAATTGTGACAACGCTTAAGAAAAAAATGTACTAAATAACGATGTTTAAAGTAAACATGGAAACAATAAAAACTTAAAACTACAAAGTAAAACCTGAAAAAAAGAGATGAGGAAATGGATGACTGATTCTAAAAAATATAGGAAATTCCAACATATCCAAAAAAGAAAGACGAGGGATACCACAAGTGTAATACACTAACTGTGGGGCAACTATGAATCACCTAAGATGGGTATGCTCTAATTAGAGCCATATTTTATCTCCAGACTTCTATTATCGACACAGGCAGATTTTGTCCTGCATCTACCACTGAAAGATGAAAAAATATACAGAGAAAAAAACAATGAAAAAAATTAGGTACTTTAGGCAGACTACTACAATATTATTCCGAGCAGAATTAAAATGCATTTAGTGAGACAGCCATTTCTAGTAACTATGAATTAAAAATGTTTAGGATGGTATCTGGGATGAAAGTAAAGTACCAAATAAAGACGTGATAAAAATAGATAAAAATAGAAGGAAGGAATATGTGACACACAAGAGATTACCAGCCCCAGAATGCTGTAAGATGAAGTTCGCTGGGCACTGAAAAATAAAGACCGAAAAGGCTGTTGGATCAGACAATATACCAATTATTATTATTATTATTTACGAAATTTATACAGTATACCCAATTCAAAAATTTTAGAAATATGTACATATTTACAAAAACGTCTGTTGTTAAATGTGTCCTGTAAATAGAGATGTTCCTTGCACCAGACGAAGAGGTTGTTGACCTTCTATGGACGATCATCGATAAGATCTACGACACTGAGATCCTTCCCGAAGATATACTCAAGACAATCCTCGTAGCCCTACCAAAATCACTGTAATGCTCGACTACAACAACAATCGAACTATAAGCCTTATTAGCCATGTACTTAAAATCCTCACGAAAATAGTCCTTCAGAGAGTAAGCGTAAACTGCTACCTGAAATTTCAGACCATCAGTGTGATTTCATGAAAGACGGGGGTACATGAAACGCAGTCTTCAACCTCAGAATGCTCTCTGAAAGAGCAACAGAACATCAGCAGGACCTAAATATGGTATTCATTGATTACAGGAAGGTCTTTAACAATGTTAGACACAACGACTTACTCTCTATTTTACAGGACATCCAGATTAATGATAAAGATCCTAGAATCATCAGAAACCGTTAAAACAAGTAAAAAGTGACCTCCTTTCTGACAAGACTCTCCCGGAATGGGTCCCGATCCAGAGAGGACTAAGGCTATGTGCTATATTACGGGATTTTTTTCAATCTGTATAGCGAAATCATACTCAGAGATCTTAATTAAGTTTTTGAATGTCTGCTTGTTAATGGTTTCCAGATAAATAACATTAGTTATGCTGACGATACAGTCCTCGCCACCACGTTCAAGGAAGGGGCCCAAAATCTGACTCGTGTTTACTCAATTCAGGAACATGGAGAAACATAGAAGCCGCAGAAATGTGGTTATACCGTCGCATGCTCCGAACTTCCTATGCTTTTAAAGTAAAAAACATCACACTTCTACATCGTGTTGGGCAAGAAAGAATTACGTAAAGTGATCGAGTGATCAAAATTGAGGTTTCTTGGCAATTACATCACAAAACAAACGGTAGAGGACCTTTGCCTCAGTGGCGGAATCGAAGGTAAGCGAGCTCGTGGTCGGCAGAGCAAAACGCATTTGCAGACTTTCAACGCCATTTCAAGACCATCTAAGAGATATGGGATACCTTCCGACGCCGACAATAATAACGGTGCATTTCAATGCAATAGTGGTTCGCCTAGCTTGTTTCATTTTGGCATCATAGAAGAAGAAGAAGAAGAAGAAGAAGAAGAAGAAGAGGGTACCAAATTGGAAGGTTGTTCTTGATGCAGCACCTGTCTCT